>JANRGW010026074.1:0-15624 GCA_024733675.1 Psilopsiagon aymara
CCTCAACATAAAAAGGACATGCAACTGTTGGAACAAGTCCAGAGGAGGGTCACAAGGATGATCATGGGACTGGAGCAGCTCCTGTATGAAGATAGGCTGAAAAAGTTGGGTCTGTTGAGCCTGGAGAAGAGAAGTCTGCATGGAGACCTCATAGCAGCTTTCCAGTATCTGAAGGGTGCCTATAGGGATGCTGGGGAGGGACTCTTCATTAGGGACTGTAGTGACAGGAGATGGAGTAATGGATTTGAACTTAAACAGGGAAGGTTTAGATTTGATATGAGGAAGAAATTCTTTAATGTGTGGGTGGTGAGGCACTGGAATGGGTTCCCAGTGAAGCTGTGAATGCTCCATCCCTGGAGGTGTTCAGGGCCAGGTTGGACGTAGCCTTGGGTGATATGGTTTAGCGTGAGATATCCCTGCCAATGGCAGGGAGCTAGGAACTAGATGATCTTAAGGCCCTTTCCAACCCTAACTATTCTATGATTCTATGATAACTTTAATTTTTTTTTCTTACAAGTTTGTCTTCTGGAACAAAAAGTCGCTATGCCAGGATATCACTTCATGTAGTAGTTGATGGGGAAAAGTTAGATGTGTATTTGTAACTCACTCTGATATCCTTTCAATATCCTTTGATGTTTTAGAACTCAAATATTTGAGACCATCCTCTGCAAAAGGACGAAACTTCAAAATCTACTACCAGATCGGTAACAACAATAGACTAATTAGAGATACATAGATTAAAACTCCCTCTTATTAGGCTGTATTAACTGTCAGCATTGAGAAGCCACCAAGTGAAACAGTCTAACTAAAACTTTTCTCATCCTCTGAAGCAATTCTGTATTTTAAAAATTAATCTGAAGGGGCATAGAAAGAGTCAGATTAGACTTGTAAATGAACAGGCTTCTTTACTTTGTACTAAGGGTATCGTTAGGTCTTTTTTAAAATTACCTGAACTTTTTTGCCATTGGAATATGCTTAGGTAGCCCATTCTCCAGACTAGGGCTGATTCCAGTTCACATTTCAGTGTCATGATTTCTGACTAATTTTCACCAAAGCAATTTTCATGTTACATATTTAATTTACTTTGAAGCCTGACTGGGCTCATATAACATTTGGTATTAATGGTTAGAGGCTCCATCTCCCATTGATCTTATAAATTAATAATTTCACGTCTTCTGCTTGCACTTAAATTCCCAGGGCAAAGTAAGAATGCTTTTTGAACCACAAATAACCCTATCATTGCTTGATTTTTTTACTGGATTGTATTCAGGTCTGATGTACCACCGCAGAATATACCTAGGAACAGTGGTAAACTTTTTCCCTCATTAGTCAGAAAATATGTACAGCTTCATTTCTGACAGGTTGTATTATATAAAACATAGAGTGTCAAATCATCTGTCAGGCAAACTAACAACTGGCATAGCAGGACTGTGTGCCAGTTCTCAGAATTATTAATATTTACTGTCTGTTCAGAAATCAGATTCCATGTGTATAGGAAGATCAGCAGCATAAAAGCATTGAGTTATCATCTGTCCAATGATTTTTCCACTCTGTTTTTCTTCAAGAAATGATGACCCAGTAATAACCAGTGCATATGATAGACATAATGGCAGGCAAAGCTGGCAACTTATTGCTTTAAGGAGTTTTCTGTTGGAATTGGAAGTAAATAAAACATTTCTTTTAATTTCCCCTACAAACATTGCAAGAAACAAGACAAATTCACCCAAACTGCTGTGCCTGAACCAGCTCTCAGAAGCTGTCAGGTCCAGTGCCCCGTCTCCTGTGCAGGGAATTCCCATGGCAACGCCTTTAGCAGAAGCAGAAGGAATTATAGATAGATTTTTATATTTTTTTTTTGACTTTTCCCTTCTCCTCCTTTCTATGCCAGTTCAGAAAAAGTGTTGCTCTCTAATCTTTGGAGCACTGTGAATTGCTATTGGGCCATCCAGCTGCATTTTCTCTATTTGTTGTATTTGAAAAGCCTGTCCTAGTTCCCCTCTGCCGTTTGGGTGTCTGATTTGTGACATCAAACAAAAAAAAAAAAAATAAGGCAAGAGAGACTGTCAAGAGTGAAAGTTGCTGCGGGGGCAAGATGCTAGCCTGGAGCTGTTTTCAGTTCAGCACTTGAAAAACACAGCATGTTTAGTTCTTTTTTAATTTGTCTGCAATTTTCCAAGAAATCTTGCTATAATCATTACAGATAAGACATCACACATGAGATGCAGCAGCTAGAACCATGTTTGTATAAAATTGGCAGGCATTCATATTTGTTGTCAGTGATTTTTGCTCTGATGAGATTGATGGTTTCTCTGATCATAGTTGGCATCTGATAAAGGCATAGTGCTATCTGTGATACCACTATGTGAGAAAATTACTCTGTGAGAAAAGAATCTAGACTTAAGTGAATTTATCTGAGAATTTTGCAAAAATATCATGAAATTGTTGCTTGAGAAATAATTTCTTTCAGAATGCAGCTCCACTGCAAGGAAAAGCGCAGTGGCTGGCATATGACACATAGCTGTTGCACAGCCTGTATTTTCAGTGACAGCATAAATGATAGGTGCTCTCAAACAAATGCAAAGTAGATTGCTCATGGTGGGCCTGTTGCCAGCCATGGTGAAGTCACTCTGGGCTTTGAGCAAAGCCTGGGAAGAATGCGTGCACAGCCCAGATATAACAGAAAGGACCAGGACAGCAGGACTGGTTGTGCCCACACCTTGAGCAAACTGGAAACAGATGTGAATCCAAGCACATATATTATATTTTGACATGCTGACCCATGAAACAATTCAAGATGAAAGGGCCTTGAAAATATAACTGAGGATTTTTTTCATGTCCAGTAGAAATTATTAAAAAATCTTAAAAACAGGATGGCAGTGTCTACAAGAGAGACTGTAAATAGGTTTTATAGGAAGTTTAATACTTTCCGTTTGAAAGTATACTTGAACTGGGACTGCAGAAACTGTATGAAAACAATTCATTTGTTGGATTTGTTGTTTTAAAAACTCTTCCTGAAGCTTTGGTAAGTTCTGGTATTGTTTTTATCCCCATAATTGCTTCTACCTGTGTTTGTTACCTCACAGTAAATAGTATGCATCTCCTCTGTACCACCCTCCAGTAAAGGCAGTGGCAATATAAAGCAAGCCCACATGAAATAACCATATTCCAGAGCCATGGACTAAATCCTGGAACTTTTTGAGCAGAATTTCTCTGTCATTCTTACAAGGAATTACAAAATTTATTTTTAAGATGAATGCAAGTTATCATTGATTTAAATTGGTTTCAGAAATTCTTAAATAAGCAGGAAAGTTAAAGATTTTTCTTGCAGCAGAAAGTTTCAGTAAAGCAAGTAATAAGCAGGAAAGTTAAAGATTTTTCTTGCAGCAGAAAGTTTCAGTAAAGCAAGTATGTATATCCACCACATATGGTTAGCCATGTATACTCTAGCTGTATAATTATGACTGCTAATCTTCTTAAATTCAGAATGCCCTTTTCTTCGAGAGTATGAAAAAACAGCTCTAGCTCTAGTACAGGCTTTGGCCACAGTTTTAAAAAAAAGTGACCCTGTCTCCATACACAAATACTGCTTTGAGCATCTTAAAGATCTCCCTTTGTTTCTTTTACTTCTTTCAGTTGTTGCCCAAACTACTTGTGCCTTCAAGATCTTTTACAGCTGGTTTTGCATTATTCTGCAGCCTTTGTCTTTTAACTCAATTATCAAGTCAAAAGTTGCCAAAATCTCACCTGGGAACAATTTGCCTTTTAAATACAAAGAAATCTGGCACTTTACAAACAAAATTTCACTGGTCCTCCACTTTTTCAGTCTTTTGTCTGCTACTATTTCAGCTCAAGAGAGTGCTTGGAACAGTGCAGCACGAGGAGTCTTTCCCCTACCCTTAACAAATGCTGTAGATCAAAGAACTGCTGTCGTAAGAAGATTTAAAAAGAAGAAGATCATGATAAAACAGATGTTAGCAGTACAATAAAGATCTCATTTATTCTAGGCCACCAATAATAATGATGTATATCTGTATGATATGAACATCTCACCATCCTATAACGTGTGAGACACCCTGTTTGTCTCATAATACATATAAACAATTTCTCTCTCCTCCCATCTCTCCCCAGTATAGTTCACCAGAAGTACTTCTATTATTCATGTATAAGCACTAACTGGAATTAATAAAATACTCTCATGCATTAATAAAACTAATGAATCATGCAGTGAGGTTTAGGAACAAGGGCTTAGGCACACTAACAAGTTAATATGTGTCAGCCGATTCATGAGAAGTGTGAATACATACACTTAATTCAAAACATGTACAAACTTAAGCCTTATTCACAGATTCACATAGAATGATAGAATGTCTTAATGGATATTTTTTTCCAATCAAAACTACTTCATAGTTTTTTTGGAAAAAAATATCTTTTACAGTTCTTTTTTGAAGGAAAAACTAAGGTGTTTTATTTTTTTTTCCCTGAAATTTTTAGCTAACATTTTTAATAGAAATTCATTTTCGTAGTAGAGCTAATAAGTTCTAGTAAGTAAATGCAACATTTCCAGAACTAGTGTATATATTTTATATACTATGTATATATATACTCTCCTTCTGGGTGTAACATGCTGCTTACATAGTTTGTGTATTTTGAAAAATACCGCCTTAAACATTTTCTGTTTTCAGAAAAGATTCATTCTCACTCTTATGGCTATGTTGGCTTTTGTTTAAGATCTGTCTGTATATGATATGTAATGTATTTAGTGCCACCAAGTTGTGAGGATTACTTTTTCATACTATATCATAGGGAATTCAAGTGATGATTGAGTCTAAAAGCTTATGAATTGAGTTTGCCTATCCCATTGTTAAATAGAAACATTCCTTTTAAATTTTTATGACCTTTGGTTTAAATTTAAAAAAAAAAAGAAAAATAGTAGAATTTATTGACACAAGACATTATCTAGATGTAGAATACACAAATGTATGTAAAAGGATCATCTTACTAACAAGTTAAGAAAAATACTTAGTAATTGCTTTCTTGGTGATGGTGTTTTTATATTTATGAGAAGCAACAAAAGCTTCATGCTTTCTCTGTTATGATTTGTAATACATGATCTTCTTTTCCAAAAGAAAAATTAAATTAACATTAATTTTTACTCTTAGCTTTTATTCCAGGAGATGAGAATAAGTGAGGAGTTTTTTTAATTCTTTACTTCCCTAAATTTTATGGCTAGGGAATCTTCTACTTGTAGGTTTTTTCAACTTTACTAGACCAACTAGGTATTTTAACAAGTTGAATTTTGTGCACTGCTAATTTTCTTTAGAGTTATTAAAGGTTCTGTCTTTATTAAACACCTCTGGGCTTGCCGCAAGGCCTATAGTTACCAAATGAAAGATTCTCTGTCACATACATCTTTTGTTTCATGCTGTAAATTGATGCTTCAGGCATGGAAAATCATGTGGCTGAAACAAGCTCAGCAGATCCATGAGTACCTTCAAAATAAAAATAAAGCCTTAATCTGTGTCTGATACCTAAATAATGCCATGCATCCTTAGAAATCAATTTCACAGTGAGACCATTAAGAAACTGATATATTAAAAAATGATAACAAGTTCAGTTTACTGTTGTGCCCAATTCCTTTATTCTACCTGTGGGTTTTAGCTAGTTTAATTCTCTTCCTAGCACTGGAATTTGAGTTTAGGGGTGTGTGTGTGTGTGTGCGTGTGTGTGTCTTTTTTTCAGCTAATATCTACCAGAAAGTTATATAGTATCAACATTGTCTCTGAGATCTTTTTAATAGAATGCTTTTTTACTGTAGAAAGATGGGAAAAAATAATATGGAAAATACAAACCCTTTCAATTGCGTCATGAAGTAATATTTAAGTTACTTCTTAAAGTTTTAAGGATGTTATTTATTTTTCTGTTGTATGCAGATAAAATTCCCTCAGCACTGAGGATAATTAAGGATGTCAGTAAACAGCAGAGAATTTCCCTGAAACAGAAATTACTTAACATTAGATTCATAAGAAACAGTGGATTATTTCAAATGACATTGATTCATTGTCTCTAATATCAATTAATAAGTTTTTTATGGCAAACTTACAAAAGAAACTAAGCGAATTTCTTTCTTAATGTTGTAATATCTTTCATTAGTAATAAAGAGCTGAGATTATTGGAGGATTTGTGCAGTAACTGGAGCAATGATTTGTAACAAATGAAAGTAATCTGCAGTACTGTGGGATTTTAGATGCAGAATTTTGCTTAGGTAAATTATTAATGCTATTAAATTGTTAGAAAAAGTTATATGCGAACCAGTTACAGGTTTCATTCAGCCATGTAGTGCTGAAAAGTAGGACAACCATGAACTGTAAGAAAGCAAGCTGTGCAGCACTGTTGTCCTGGGTTCAGCCGTAGCAGTCATTTTTCCCCTTCTTAGTAGGTGGTGCAGTGCTGTGGTTTTGACTTTCAGCCTGGAAGCAGCGCTGCTAACACCGATGTTTTTAGTTTCTACTCAGTAATGTTTACTCTGACCAAGGACTTTCTGAGTCTCATGCTCTGCCAGGGAGGAGGGGAAGATGGGAGAAAGCAGAAACAGGACACCTGACCCAAACTGACCAAAGAGGTATTCCATACCACAACACATCATGACCTCTATATAAACTGGGGGCAGTTACCCAGAAGGGTTAGATCACTGCTCGGTTGGGGTGGGTGTTGGTCAGTGGGTGGTGAACAGTTGTGTTGTATTCTCTTCCCTTGTTGTTTCCCTTATCATTATTATTATTGGTGGTAGCATCAGTGGTTTGTGTTATACCTTAGTTACTGGACTGTTATCTCAACCTGTCGGAGTTACATTCTTTCGATTCTTCTTCCCATCCCTCTGGGAGCTGGGAGAGGATGGTGGGGAAGTGAGAGAACAGCTGCATGGTTTCTGCGTTACAGCCTGGGCTTAAACCACTGCAGCTGTGCAAGTGCTTGTTTAATTTAGGATATTTACCATTGTTTAATTTAAAAGGGTATTTGAAAACCTGTTGCTTTCTGATAAGAAATACTGCAGCCTGTATGGAGGGAAAATCTCAGGATAAGGAGGTCCCCTTTCTAATTCTGTCATTGACTGTTCTTATTAAATTTCTTGCCTTAATTCCTTCCTTTCTGTGATGCTCATTTTCCACTTGTATAACAATGCAAGAATATTAAAAACACCAATAGCATTGTCTGTTGCTATAAATTGTAGAGTCACAGTAAAGATGCCCATCAGCTGAGCATGATCCAGGTAGACTGAGCTCTCTGTGGAGTCCAGTTGAACTATAAAGGGTGTATGGATTCATTAAAAATTCAGCTATAACTTGAAGTTGCAGCTATAAGAACACTTTTCAGTATTTCAGGAATCAGACACCTGTACCTGATGTTACTTAGCATAGTAAATATATATTTATTTACATGCACACACCCAAACACATATATATGTGTACATATGTGTATACTGAAGTAGTAGTGAACTCCATTGAAATAAATGCTAGTGTATGGGTCTTTCAGACCATTGCTCTTTAGCAAGTCACCCTTGCAGTTTGTCCCCACCACTTTTTTTCCATGTCTTATTTTAATGTTTGCAGTAATTATTAACTTTGCTCACTTTTACCCATCATTATTCTCCTTAGCTGGCTGCTTATTTCAGGTGCTTTAGAAAGAGTTTCCTAAGAGATATTAGTTGACCTTATCCTCAAAGTGGAAATGTTGGCAGTAATTGATATTTGTAAGGGTTTCTCTTACTCTGTATGAGTTGCTATCCATATGCCTCTCATACATATACATACATATAAAAAAAGTATATAGAATTTGCTTCTAATAGCCCAGAATTCAGCTTAATACTCCATTATGAAGATGTTTAGATGGCTATTTTTCTGTATTTTCAATGCATGTATCTCACACCCACAGGGAACAAAAGGTCTCTGTGTAGTTGCAAAGCTGCTCTTAACAGCAGTTTGCAATTAAAAATTGTCTGCCAGGAGATGTAGCACAACTCAGTTTTCTCCTTCAACCAGTTTGCATTCTATTAGACAGTCTGTGTTAATTCAGTTATTTTGTTTGCAGAAACACTTTAAATTGCATAAAGGCTAAAATATTTAAAATTTTGTAGACTGAATATGCAATTCAAAGGAAATATTTTCCTTCACGTTTTGTTATGAATGCATATTGTTCAAGAGAGACACAAATAAATTAATTCTGTGTTAATTCAAATGTTACCTAGTCTCCAGGCGTTGTCTCAAGAAAGACTATGTTAAAATAATCTGGGCTGAAGTGACACAAATTGGACTAAATTCATTAGAGCACATAGGTAGGGAAAAAAGTATCCACAGCTTGCTGGCCAAATACAGATGAAGATATTTTCCTTGATGTAGCCATCTGTATATTTGTGGCACTTAAAATTCAAAGCATGGAAATAAGTTTTCTCAGTTGGAAAAGCATCACTCCAAAAATAAACTGCTTTCCAGCTTTAATACCAGGCTTGCAAAAGTCTTAGATAGCTGATGACTTCAAATCCTTCTAAAGAGGTGCCAAGCTGAACAAGATAGGTGTAGCTTTGGTCATTAACGTGTAGGAATATTTCAGGTGCTTTAGTCCCAGTCATGCAAAAAATGTATGCCAAAGTTTGGGTGCCTGTCTCTGGTTTAATTGCTCAATTTGGTGGAAAACTATAACTGAATCAAAAAATATTCACACAAGCTTTTCTGTGTAGCACAAGAAATCTGCATGCTAATGTAAATTAAGATAGACGAATTAGATAAGATAGAACAAGGAAAATTAGTTTATTAAAAAATTAGAAAAATAAGTTTATGTCCTAATTTGAATTTAAGAACTCATCTAGTGAGAAGGTGATAAAAAATTTCCCAGAAGACAGTTACTGTTTCATGAAAAGCAAACCAGTAGGATCTTGTGAAATTCTACATATTCCAGCTCAGTCTGGTATGATTTGTTCAGCTCCTGCTTTTTCTCTGAAAGGGAGCAGATAGTTTTGCACATTAAAACCATAGCCTCCAGTCTACTGTGACCAATCAGCTAATTTGTGTCTAAAGTGTTGTGAGAGACTGAATAAAATGCCCACCATTCTAGCAACCACATTTGGTACTGTTAAAGAAGCATTTTTAGTTCTCAAGTTATGTAGTACTAGTCCATAAAGGAATTTCATCCTGAGAAGTTTTGCATATTTTTCACAAGGAGTCTCCCTGGTATTGGTAGCTGATACTTCCTAAAAAATGCTCAGCATCTTGCTGATGGGATACTGATGCTTCCAGAGGGTGAAAACTCATGCAGTTGATAAAGGACAACATATTTCCACCAGAATGCTTTGCACTACTTTTGAAGCTGCATATAACTCTGTTTTCCTAACAGTAAGAAAAGTAAGTAAGCCGGAGAAAGCTCTGCTATGAATAAGACACTGTAGCAAAAAAATCTTGAGCTAGCTTTGTCAGTCATTTTACTCTTGAGCATGAATCTTCAAAGTCAAGTGCACTTGGAGCAACTCACTGTGCTATGCAGATAAACTCCCTCTGAGCATCACTGGAACTTCCATCCTCTTTATTCTCGGAAAGCTCACTTTCTGAAAATCCTCTTGTGCACAAATGAAAACCAAAACACTCTCAGTTTCTTACTCTTGCATTTGAGGTGATTATGGAATGGAGCAATGATTTTACTTTTTTTTTCTCCAGCAGCATCGTGGATAGGAAATCAACTTTAAATTTGATAGGCCATGGAAGGACGTTAAAACTTATTGGGAGGTTTCAACTAAGGTCAGAGAAGTTTCTAGAATGTAAGAAACAGAAACAGAGTACAGAAACTTAGAGTTAATGGATATAAACCTAAAAAAATCAGGAGCAGTATGGATGCCACAAAAATGCAACAGTACTCAAAAACACAATGCAAAACACTTTCCATTTACATTATGGGATGTTTTACCTCAATTATGAACCTTTTCAAACAGGTGGACTTCTTTCTGCAGTTAGCTTGAGTTTCCTAGCATCTTTGTCACTACCACAATGGCCCATGATAAAAAAACAGAATGAAAAAGGTCAATAAAATTCAGAGGTATTTTCAACTTTCTTCTGATTGCTGGAGAAAAGTTTGTTTAAGTCCCATTAAGACTTGTCAATTAAAAGGTGAAACCTGAAGGGTTCATATTCTCACAGGGATGCTTTCCAGTCCTTCCTGTGGATGCAGGCAGTGAATGATAGATGCTTTGGCAGTACAATAGAAGATTTCTTAAATGAATTGTTCAATAGGCAGCATCCCCCACCAGTGATCCTTGATGTATGCTGCAGGCAGGTTGTCTCAGGTACATCTTGCATATCTATTTTCTCCTATGCACTCAGGAAAGAAGCAGGCATAGAATTGTAGTCTCAGAAATCCATCAACTCCAGAATACTTACAAAACTACTACAACTAGAATGAAGATTTCTCAAGAATTCTACAGTTCATGTTGTATTTAAATTTGGAAAGAAGCATTTTTCAGAGAAACCTTTTTTTCCTGTCGGCTGCCGTGAAAGTGACTGAAGTGATACAACACAGTGTAATTTTGGCATCAGGTCCAAAGAAACCCCCATGGGGATTCTATTCTAAGTCTGGGGTAAAGTTAAGCAAATATTATTCTGCCTAGTCTTTTTTGGTTCTAGCTTCATCCTGACACCAGATATTATTGTGTTAGTAATCACCTGGGATTGTAAAGATTGCAATTTACATTAAATTACATTGTATTTTTTTAGCTCGCTTCATTCTGCACACATATGCTTATTTGTATGTGCCGATGCAGATCCTTCAATTACGTAAACTAGTGATTCTGTGCAACCATTGTTTTTCCCACTTCATGTACAGAAGCACAAACTTGATAATAAGCAGAGACTGTAATTTGTTCATTTTTATTAGTTTACTGGGTTCATACAAGGTTTTCTAAACTGAATTGCTCATTATGTGGCAATTTCTGTAATGCTGTGTCAATTTTTCAATTCCATCTTTACTTAGCTAGAACAAGTGGATTTTTAAAGTTTTTTTCTATCTGTCCATCAACACCCTTGAAACATTGCTACAGAATAATTACAATTCAAAATGGTCTTTCTTTTATGTAGTTTTCAAGTGTCTCACTCCGTTTTCAATCAGTCAGCTCTCCTTTGCTGGCGCACTATTATCTAACAACGTCCCCAAAACACTAAAGCAACATCTCAGGTGGAGATGGGAAAGCATTGCAGAAAATATTTTGTAAGCATCTTCAGTTTTCAAATTAATCACTTTGACTCTGCTGAGGTCATTCCTTTTCCATGAATTTTCCAACAGATAAACTTAAATGAGAGAACCTTTCGAACAAATTGTTAGGAAGCATTTCAAAGCCGGTTTCAATCTAATTTAAGGATTTGATTCAGAAACCTCACACTAACAGCATACACAGTCAAATAACTGAAGTGTGTCATGTCAAAGCTACTCATATACAAAGACTATATGTGGAAAACATACAGGTCATAAATTATCTATAAAAATTATTTGATTAATAGCATTAGAAATAAGAGAAATATACTGAATAAAGCACGTAATAGAAATTTCCCTTTAGCACTTCAAACAAACGTCCTACCAGTCTTTAGGTCACTTCCTAACATCTGCTTTGTGAAATATCTTGCTGGAGCCCCATTATAGTCAAAAGCAAACTGGTGATATATGACAAGAAGTTACAATTCTTTTTTTCTTTTCTTTTTTTTTTTTTTTTGTCCTGTAGAAATTATGAGATTTGCTTTTGTGAGAAGATAACTGAAAAGATAGATTAGACTAGAATAGACTAGAATATTTCAGTTGGAAGGGAGCTACAGTGATCATCTAGTCCAGCTGCCTGACCAATTCAGGACTGACCAAAAGTTAAAGCATGTTATTCTTTTCCAAATGCCCCTTAAAGACTGACAGGCTTGGGTCATTGACCATCTCTCTTGGAAAACTGTTCCAGGGTTTACCACCATCTATGAAAAGAAAAGCTTCCTGATGTCCAGTCTTAACCTCCCCTGGCATAGCTTTTGACCATTCCCATGTGTTCTATTATGTGGGAATCCAGAAAAGCAAGCAGCAAAGAAAGCTGGAGTGGGACTTTTTACAAGGGGATGTAACAATAGGACAAGGGGGAATGCCCTTAAACTGAAAGACAGTAGATTTAGGTATAAGGAGGTTCCTTACTGTGAGGGTGGAAAGGCATTGGAATAAGTTGCCCAGAGAAGTTGTGGCTGCCCTATTGTCCTGGGTTCAGCAGTAGAAGTCATTTTTCTCCTTCTTAGCTGGTGCAGTGCTGTGGTTTTGACTTTCAGCCTGGGAGCAGCGCTGCTAACACCGATGTTTTTAGTTGCTGCTCAGTAATGTTTACTCTGACCAAGGACTTTCTGAGTCTCATGTTCTGCCAGGGAGGAGGGGAAGCCGGGAGGAAGCAGAGACAGGACACCTGACTCAAACTGACCAAAGAGGTATTCCATACCACAACAGGGTAGGTGGGGGAGAATTGAGGGAACAGCTGCTTTGGTTTCTGGGTTGCCAGCTGGGCTTAAACTGTGACGCTTATCCCTGGAAGTGTTCAAGGCCAGGCTGGATGGAGCTTTGAGCAACCTTGTGTAGTGACAATGTCCCTGTCCATGGCAGAGGTGTTGGAACTAAATGATCTTTAGGGTCCTTTCCAACTCAAACGATTTTATGATTTTATGGTTCCAACTGCATAAAACTATGAAAATATGCTAAAAGTAGCAATATGGACTCTGTTTTTTTAACGTCAAATATTGCCCTTTTTTTTAACATCAATGTCAGAATAGGATAGATTTTAACACTGCTATTGTTGAGTACTTTCTGTATTTTCAAAAGCTGTTCTAGTTTAAACATACAAAAAATAATTTTTCTGTACTGATTTTTTGAAGTCTGCTGTTAATGGATAACACATCTCTTAAGGTTCAAAATTTACAGCTGGCTTCTTCTTTAATTTTCTTCCTGCTTCTCTGATCAAAAATATCATGACAAATGGAGGCTAATGAAAATGCTTATGAGTATAAAATACAAAATTTCACTGTTAAATTAAAGGTATTTAACATGTTTTACTTAATTTTCCAGCTTTGTGGCAAACTAATATTCTCATCACATTTTGTAAGTGATGATTTGTGTAATTAAAAAGAAATATAGAAATTATATTTGTTCTTTCACCAATAATGAATTTTGTCCTCTTATTTAAAATCAATTTGTTTTCTTCCACTAGTCCCACAATGTATTTTGCCTTCGTGCTTACACACTTAAATTGTTTGCCTCATCTATCACTAAAAGGGGAGGGAAGCTTAGCATAAAAAGAGGAACTATAAAGCTCAAAGTCCAGTATGACACAGCTGAACACTTAAGTTCAAATGATTTTGAGTAATGTATATCCAGTCTGTTGCCAATATGCAGGAAAGTGTAATACAAAGCATAATAAACTGGACTTATCTATGGATTTCTGAATGAACATTCTTGTCATGCTATTGATTCTGTCTTGATATTTTTGCATTAGAGGAATTATTCTCCACTGTTTCTTCAGATACGTGCACTGAGCCACATACAGACATATACTTTTGCAGAACTGTTTAGGACAGCTGTCCTGCTGGGCACCCTTATCAGAAGGGCAAAGTGGTCTGGTTTCAAGATAAGACACCATGATAATACTCTTTCACCTGTTTAGTATCAAAGCATGAAGAATAATCTTAAATGTTCTTTAAAGCCTAATTCATTAAGAGTCTTTGAAGTTCGTGCTGAGAAAATATTTTAAAATGGATGCATTGGAAGCACAAGGTGACAAAATGCCATTCTAATGAACCCCCACACAAGGTTATTCACAGTTTAATCACTGACAGTTGCTATATGACATCTATCACTAGAATTAAAGACCTGTATTCACTAGCTGGTAATACATGTAGCTTTTCTGTTTGTGTGCATCAGATACAAGCAGAGGGTACATAGCTGATGTTAACAAAGAAAGATGAAATATACTTCCATTATGTCCATTATGAAATATCTTCAGAAGTATAGTAAAGAACTGTTAAATTTACCTTATTCCAACTCCTTGCGTTTTAAGAATCATGAATGCTAGTCAGTTGTAGGCATCTAGAAGCTATTTGTTTTGATATGTCAGCAACTGCCTCACTAGGAAGAAACTCCGTCATCATATGCGAATAAACATGATTTGCTTTTTTTTTCCAATTGTGTTTGCCATTATTCCGTTTTAATCCTGTTCCTTCTAATTTAATGTTCCCTCAAGTGTATGCGATTTCCTTGTTTGAGGGAAAAGAAAAAAATCACAATTAATAATATCAGAATGGCAGTACGCTATTTCCTTGCCCGAGAATGATAAATACATTGTTGCTAGGAAACAGTTTCAAAAGACAAAATTTTCAAAGGACAGCATCTGTATAGATTAAAAGAAAAATAGTCCCAAGTATAATTGCATTGCAATGCAGAAACCTAAATGAAAGTTCCCTTAAGCAGTTGGAATGGGAAGGATGGAGAGAGTCTATAGGCAGAGACAGCTAGTTAGTAGACTATATAACTAGTTTATTGCATATATTTATTTCACCTTCTTTCTATACCATGCATAACGTACCTGTCCAAGACAATGATTCAAAAGCGTACCTCTCACTTTTCAGGCATAGAATCTGATCTTCAAAATCATTGACCACATGAATAAAAACATGTTAACCCAGAACAGGGCTTAATATGACCCTTGCTGAAAAAAAATATTCTGTAGATAAGTCCTTTTTTGGAAGTCACAGTAATGTCCCATCATGGCAGGTTCAGTGAAGGCTGGGTGAGGTAAAAGCTGTACTGAAATTATTCAGACACCACCAATGTTTTTACATGGTCCAGCTACTAAACATGGGAGATTCTTCTCTCCTACTGTGTCTTTTGGATGATGCTGATTCAAGAAGACCAAAGGCTACTATGCCCGAACTTGCATCTCTGCAGAATATTCTGTGTACTCTTGCTTCTTTGGGGATAACTTTCTTAAACGTTCTAGAAGTCAGTGCTATACTTCTGATCCCAGAGGCGTGTTCAGTCCAGGATCTACCCAAATGTGGCTTCTTTAACTTTTTAATTTCCAAGGGAAACACTCAAGCCACACACTCCCATGACTTACAGTTCACAGTCTCTGTGGTGAGCACTGCAGAACAGCCCCATTTCTCCCCTCTATATTCTTTTGCAGCAATTCCTGAAAGGTAACAGGCTCTTTAGGAAAGACAGAACTGGTAGGCAGGGAGGGGGAGTTGCTATTTATGTTAGAGACAGGCTGGAGAGTATGGAACTCTGTCAGGGAACAGGTGAGCAGTCCACAGAGACTTTGTGGGTCAGGGTTAAAGGGAGAACAGCGATGGGAGACATTATGGTGGGGATCTGTTACAGACCACCTGACCAAGAGGACTCAGTGGATGAAACACACTATAGACAGATAGGAACAGCCTCTCGCTCGCAGGCTCTTGTTGTCATGGGGGACTTCAACCACCCTGATATCTGTTGGAGGGACGGTACAGCTCGGCACAAGCAATCCAGGAAGTTCCTCGATTGTGTGGAAGACAACTTCCTTCTGCAAGTAATAGAGGAGCCGACAAG
>JANRGW010026078.1:0-10562 GCA_024733675.1 Psilopsiagon aymara
AGCACCTCCCGTATGAAGATAGGATGAGAAAGTTGGGGCTGTTCAGCCTGGAGAAGAGAAGGCTGTGTGGAGACCTCCCATCAGCCTTCCAGTATCTGAAGGGGGACTATAGGGATGCTGGGGAGAGACTCTTCATTAGGGACTGTAGTGAGAGTACAAGGGTAACAGATTCAAACTTAAACAGGGAAGTTCAGGTTAGATACAAGGAAGAAGTTCTTAATTGTAAGGGTGGTGAGGCATTGGAATCTGTTGCCCAAGAAAGTTGAGAATTCTCCATCCCTGGTGGTGTTCAAAGCCGAGCTGGACAAAGCCTTAGCTGACCTGGTTTGGTGTGAGGTGTCCCTGCCCATGGCAGTAGTGTTAGAACTAGATGATCTTGTGGTCTTTTTCAACCCTAACTATTCTATGATTCCACGATTTATCAAGCCATTTCAAGCAGATGAAGGGTACTGCCCTGTCATGTAAATCGGGGCCTGAAGTGAATCAAAATAAGTTTCAGTTTATGAAATTTACACCAAAGGAAAAAAAACAAGGAAAAATTCAGTGGAGAAAAAAAAAGTAAAAATGCATGAACATCAAACTAGCACCAATAACTTTATTTTCTATTTTGAGTAGCATGATCACTTCTGCATTCTCAATTGAATACATCTATAATTAAAACTGATTAATGGTTCATAGTAGAAAATTAGTATAAATTTCAATTTTAATGATCATTAAATACTTTTCAAGAGAAACAGGGTTTTCTGCTGCTTCTTCTCATTTATATTTGTGGCTCATGTGCACAAATTTAACACTCACCTTACAGCATTTGTAGAAGAAAGGCTAAATTAACCTGTGAGCTAAAGTCAGACAGTTCCTCCAGGACTGAACTATCCCTCCACTATGGACTGTCCGGGTAGAGAGCTACTGTACAGCTAGCTAGGACATGAACATACACAGTGAATAACCTGTTCTGGTCTAATCTCCCATATGAAAATTTTTCACACAATTGCCAGTGTGAAATGCAACTAAACTGTATTTTAAAACTGAAAGAAACCCATTGCTATATAAATGCAAATTGTAACTGTGCAGTAAGCACCTCTTCTGAGCAAATCACAACTTTTTTCTCATGCTTTGAATTTATAAAGCGAAATACAGAAAATGGAGATTTGAAAAGGTCAAAGCCTTCTGTACAAAATCATGTAATTCTCCAGCTAAGAGTACTGTAGAACAATTCAGCTTAAAGTCTGCTGAGTGATTATTATCAGAATAATTGCTAAAAATAGCACCGCTAGACACCGGGAAGAAAGAGAACAGGGTGTGATTGCTGAAAAACAAGCCTGAAGAAAAAGAACCTGTGTCTTCTGTGCTTATTTTGACATGAGCATTTAAGCTTTTGACTCACTGAATTTCAGCTACCTACACAAAGACATACCAGTCATTTGATATATTTTAAAGAAATGTTCATTATTTTTACATGTTTTGTGAAATATGGAGTCTCTGTTTTCTTTATCTTAAACAGACTAATGAATAGAAGTTAATAATATATCAAACAATAAAATAATATGATATTGTGTTGCTATAGAAATCTGAGAAATTCTGAGGACAAAAGTCACACATCTCTCAGATTTTAACTGCATATTAAACACTAAGAATAATTTGCATACAGTATTATTTTTCATGCATGAAAAAGTCAAAGATGGAGTCTGAAATAACTCACATTATAGAAAAGAAATAAAAAATGCCTTACAACTTGATCAAGAGCTAGAAAAATTTGTTGATTAATAATATTAACTCCAGAGGTCTGATTTTTGTTTATGAAGAATTCTTTATGAACAATGGGTGGAAGTGGGCTTCTAATGCTGTATGATTGTCTTGTGAAAACAAATGAATTTTCAGATGTGTTTTTGAAGGCCAACAGACAAGAAGAGATACATTTGGTTTCTGGTTGCCAGGGGATACGGAAGACTGTTTTCACATAGTGAATCATCACTGCATTTAAAAAATGGTGTTAGCAGGAATTTCTATCACCAGTGTCTGGATGCTTCTTTCTGTCACCTTCAGTGATCCTGCAGTGATCGACAGTCTGATCAGATACTTTTGTTCTTTTTTTCATTTTCAAATATTACCTATCCATGTGGTCTTTATAAAGTATGTATTGTCACTTATACCTAGCAAAACTCATAAGCATGATTACACAAGGACTGAAACACTTTTGTGGAACAACAGCATGCTGTATAATTCATTAGCTAGTCAATCCTATCATAATGTATACATTCAGAGCAAGACTTGGTACGACTAAAGCCTCATATGACAGGATTTCACTCAGTTACATAAAGATGAGGACTTTTTAGGCAATGGGGGAAAATAATTTTATGTGATAATTTTCTCAAAATACTTTCTACCAGGAAATAAAAAAAAAACGTTTCATGTGAACTGAGCCATAAGGAGAACTCAATAGAAGCAGAAAAAAAGTCCTTAACATGAAAATGCACCAAAAACACCCCACCTAGATTATATGAACTGACATGTGACCTAGAACTCCAGTAGCACATACCACACCTATGTAGAAGAAAAATATTCAGGCCCATCATGTATTAACAAAATAACTTCAAGTTTCAGCAGTCAGCAAGCACAACTGATGTAGCAGAGTTAATTACAAACATGTAAGCAGCTGCTATGAGACAGCAGGCAGGAGATGCGGCGAATTTCTGAGAATCACAGGCATCATGAACACAGACCACAGAATCATAGAATCACAGAATAGTTAGGGCTGGAAAGGACCTTAAGATCATCTAGTTCCAACCCCCTTCCCATAGGCAAGGACACCTCCCACTAAACCGTATCAACCAAGGCTTTGTCCAACCTGGCCTTGAATATCACCAGCAATGGACCATTCACAACTTCCCTGGGCAATCCATTCCAGTGCCACACCACCCTTACATTAAAGAACTTCTTCCTTGTATCTAACCTGAACTTCCCTGTTTAAGTTTGAATCTGTTACCCCTTGTACTCTCACTACAGTCCCTAATGAAGAATCCCTTCCAAGCATCCCTATAGCCCCCCTTCAGATACTGGAAGGCTGATGGGAGGTCTCCATGCAACCTTCTCTTCTCCAGGCTGAACAGCCCCAACTTTCTTATCCTATCTTCATATGGGAGGTGCTCCAGTCCCCTGAACAACCTCGGGGCCCTCCTCTGGACTTGTTCCAACAGTTCCATGTCCTTTTTATGTTGAGGACACCAGAACTGCACACAGTGGTCCAAGTGAGGTCTCACAAGAGCAGAGTAGAGGAGCAGGGTCATCTCCCTCGACCTGCTGGTCACACCCCTTTTGATGCAGCCCAGGATATGCTTGGCTTTCTAGACTGCAAGGGCACACTGTTGCCTCATGTTCAGTTTCTCATCGACCAACACCCCCAAGTCCTTCTCCACAGAGATGCTCTGAATCTCTTCTCTGCCCAATCTGTAGCTGTGCCTGGGGTTACTCCGATTCGGGTCTAGGACCTTGCACTTGGCATGGTTAAACTTTATCAGGTTGGCATCAGCCCACCTCACAAGTGTGACAAAGTCCCTCTGGATGGCATTCCTTCCCTCCATCGTATCGACCGAGCCACCCAGCTTGGTCTCATCAGCAAACTTGCTGAGGGTGCTTTCAATCCCACTGTCCATGTCACCGATAAAGATGTTGAACAGGACAGGTTCCAACACCAACCCCCGAGGGACACCACTCATTGCTGGCCTCCAGCTGGACATTGAGCCATTGAGCAAAATTCTTTGCATGCGGCCATCCAGCCAGTTCTTTATCCACTGAGTGGTTCGTCTATCAAATTGATGCCTCTCCAATTTAAAGACAAGGATGTCATGCAGGACAGCGTCGAACACTTTCCAAGTAGAAAGTTCAGACGTTAGAAGCAAGATGTGTGCACTCTTATTTGCCAACAGTTACCCATCCTTATCTTATGCATTTTTTAATGCATTTTTTAATGCAGAACTGAGAACTTAGGAGGAAATTCTCTGAAGATGAAATACTACAACATATCCTTGAGGGTTCATATGAAAAGAAACTAATGATGCCTTCAGTTAGAGACTGTAGTTTGAAGGGCAGCCCTGGGAAAGGCAGTAGTAGTATGCTGAAGTTCTCCTGCGCCTTAATATTGGTGACCCTCAGATTCATAGTAGCAAAGAGCTGTGTCATGGGTTCAGCAGTAGCAGTCATTTTTCTCCTTCTTGGTAGCTCGTGCAGCGCTGTGTTTTTGACTTTCGGCCTGCAAACAGTGCTGATAACACCGATGTTTCAGTTACTGCTTAGAACGTTTTGGTCTGGCCAAGGACTTTCTGAGCCTCATGCTCTGCCAAGGAGGAGGGGAAGCCAGGAGGAAGCAGAGACAGGGCATCTGACCCAAACTGACCAAAGAGGTATTCCATACCACAGCACGTCATGCCCAGGATGGAAAAACTGGGGGCAAGAACCCAGAAGAGTTCAGTTCACAGCTTGGTCGTCTGGTGGTGAGCAGTTGTATCCTCTTTCCTTGTATTTTCCCTGGTCTTTATTATAATTGGTGGCAGCAGTAGTGGTTTGTGTTGCACCTTAGTTACTGGACTGTTCTTAGCTCAACCTATGGGAGTTACATTCTTTCAATTCTTCTCCCCATTCCCCCCCACCACCCCTTGGAGTAGGGGGGAAGAAGGAGGGGGAAGTGAGTGAGCAAACTGTGTGTGTTACGGCTTAAATCATGACAGTTCTTTTAGGAGGGGGAAGTGAGCAAACTGTGTGTTTTACAGCTTAAACCACGACACAGCCATTTTGTCCTATTGCTTACAGCTCTTCCTACAGAACCACCATTCACCAAAAAAAAAAAAAAAGAGTTTGAAAGCTACACAGACATAGAATCATAGAATGGTTATGGTTTGAAAGGACCTCAAGATCATCGAGTTCTCAAATATCTGACAATGTTCTTCAATCTTAAAATGTGGGCAAAATTAATAAGGTCAGGCTTGAGAGATCTCATAGCTTTATAGCTCGCCTATAAATCTTCTATTTCCTTCTAACAATACTCTTCTGTCCCTCTTCCTTCTTTCCCCTGAAATGTTTGTCACAATGTCTTTTGCATCTCCATGAAGAAAGGGCTAGAGCTTGTGCCACTTGTGCAAGGCATTGCATACATATTGTTAAGTGCAGATGTTTCAATCTCTTTTTGTACTGGCCTATATAACAGACGTGCAGGTTACGAATATACTTTTTTCATTTAAGATGAAGTTTATATTTCACTGCCTTAAAATCTACTTCAGCAAAAAGCAGTCAAGATGAGTTGCCCATTTTGTGGTAGCTATAGGGAAAGAAAGAAACTGGGAAAACTGGGAATAGCAGTCTGCAATCAAAATGAATGTATATGTAGATTTTTTCCTGTATTTTTTGGTGACTACTCAGAATTTACAGAGCTTTCTTCACAACCAAAAGAAGTCAAGGGGGAAAACATTGAAGTTAATTCATTCATTCTCCATTGCAAGCAGGCTCAAGTGAAACAGCACAAATCCCAGGTTTCAGGGAAGGGTTGGCTGCCCTGTTGGTTTTGTCTCGCTTTCAGTCTGCTTCTTAGCTAACCAGCATTTACTGTTTCTTGCCTGCAAGCATTCCAGAGACTCAAAACCAGTAACTCTTACCCTACTTGTTTACCTGTTTTCCTGTTGATGAAGACAGGGCAAACTGTGGCATTAAAAAATAATAAATATATCAATGCAATATATATTGTAATATAAATAATAAATAATAAATATATAAATGTAATATATATAATATATATTAAGCCTAGTACCAATTAATCTTCACTACAGTCTGTGATGATAAGATAAATAGGTGGTCCAAAAGTTAAAGACTCCTTGGCTGAATGCAGGGACTAATCTAGTATTTGCCAATGCCTCAAATTTGAGCTTCACCCACACAATCTTTTTTCATCCTTATCGGCTTTAATCACTTCCCCACAGACCATAGAAAAGAGCTTACAACAAAAATAAAACAATAAAAGCAAAGCAAATACATTGCTGTAATACAAACACTTCCTCCCTGCCAACTTATTTCACAGAGATTACGGGCTAAATTAGGAAACAATAAACAAGAATTAAAGCAAACTCCAAGAGGCTGGGCGGAAAAAACAAGGAATACGGCAGCAGTACAGGTTCCTACCCAGCTATCATGAGAATATACTTTCATATCCTATTATCTCAGTAGGGCAGTAGAGATTTCTGTGAGATTCTGGGATGTTTTGACCTGAATTAGAAAATTTTAATATGATTACTAAAGTTACTGCTGGTACTCATTGAGTAGAAAGACTAAATCACTGATATCTACCTCTGAATTGTCATAGAGAAAAAAGAAGCAAAGGTAAGTGATTATAAAGCACTACAACCACTTTGTCTCCTGCTCATCTTACAAAGCAGCTCGCTTGAGAAGTAGTTAGGGAATGTTAATGATACGTCACATTTTTCTGCGGCACATATGGTGAAGAAGTTTTAAGGACTGACAAATTTTCAGATCCCAAACTCATAGACACAACCTACAAAAGCAGTAAAGGAGGACCATGCTAATTCTCATCTCAGCAAATCTAGAGACTTGTAAAGTTAACATGAAGTGTGCAACCTTAATTTGTAAAGGGTGATTAGTTAGCTTAAACTCTTGAGAAATTGATACTGCATAATATCACAGTAACACTTGGGCTTTGCCATGACATTCTGCACAATTCCTCTTAGTGCACAGCACTCTCATGTTTCTTGTAAATTGCACCTATTTCTTGTAAATTGCAAAGCTCCTGCTCTTCCTCTCTCCCCAAGCATGGTCAGAGCTGTGTTCCAAACATTCTGGGAAATAGATGTAGCAGAGCCTTTGATGAAACTTTGCCCTCACTTTTGACTTTTTCAGTAATCTCCCTTTGTTTAGACACTAACAGTACTTTAATGCACAACCTATTCAAAGAACCCAAATAAAAACTTACTACACAAATACACTACAACATGTAAAAAATATGAATTCTATTGACTTCTTGACATGATGTGAGTAGGCATGATGAATGTACTGACACAACAGGAAACAATGAAAACAAATAGCTTTCAACATGAGAAGTTCTAATGCACTAGAGGCACTGCTTTCAATTGCTGATGCTGGTCTTCAGCATGCATTGAAATTGTGAATTTAAACCATGGCCTGAAAGGAACATGTATTCATGTTTTAGGTGCCTTTGACACAAATCAAAAGCACAGATATTTTATTTATGACAGATGCTTTCAGATAGAGCTTTTTAAAAAGATATATCTCAAAAAAAATACCTCTCAACAATGCCAAAGCCATTTAGAAACTTCTATTTCATCAAAATTTCCTATTCAATGGGCAACATTACTGTATCAGAAATAAATGCAGCACAATTCAGCATATATACATACACAAGGAGTATGCTATCAAACTGAATAAACCCCCCCCCAGTTGTGAGTACTTAGTCTGACACTACACACAAGTGATTCCATCACTGTCTCATGTTTAGGGATCTCTTGACACAAGGTCATGAAAAATAGTCTGACTGAAGTCCTTAAATAAGAAACTTGACAATAAATTCATAGGGAATACAAGAAAGGGATAAAAGAAAAGGCAGAATAGAAACAGGAAAGGAAATCAAGTTCCAGAAATTTCTATGTTGCAGTTAAGTGCCTTATGAAAACAAGGCTTACAGAAGGGAGTAAAGCATTCATTCTTTTCATTAAACAGCTTTGCCTCCTACTATTTCTAGCTGTTAATACTGTTATTAATATTGTATTCCCCTCCACTGTATATCCCAATTTTTAATACTCGTATTGGGTTTGTGTGGCAAGGTTTTGGTTGCAGGGGGAAAGTGCTTCAGGGGGGATTTTGTGAGAAGACACCATAAGCTGCCCCCCCCATGCCAAACAAGAGCCACTTCCAGATGGCTCCAAGACAGACTTGCTGGTAGCCAAAGTTGAGACCATCAACAACGGTGCTAACATACTAAAGAAAGGATAAAACAAAGCTGCACAGCAGCTGTGAGAGAGAAGTGAAGGCATTTGACACTGTCACCCATGGCATTCCCTTTGAGAAACTCGCTGCTCATGGCCTAGACAGGTATATTCTTCGCTGGATGGGAAACTGCCTGGATAGCTGAGCCAAAAGACTGGTGGTAAATGGTATCATCTAGCTTGTGAGCGGTCACTAATGTGTTCTTTAGGACTCAGTATTAGGGCCAGTGTTGTTTAATATCTTCATGGATAGTCTGGATGAGGAGATTGAGTGCACCCTCACTAAATTTACAAATGACACCAAGCTGGCTGGGAGTGTTGATGCTGAAGGATAGGGAAGCTCTGCAGAGGGATCTGGACAGGCTGGATAGATGAGCTGTGGCCAGTGGTATGAGGTTCAAAAAGGCAAAGTGCCAGGTCCTGCATGTGGGCCACAATAACACCATGTAATGCTATAGCTTTGGGGAAAAGTGGCTAGAAAGATGCTTGATGGAAAACAATCTGGGGCTGAGGACCTTGCACTTTGCCATGTTGAACTTCATGAAGCTTGCATTCACCCACCTCTCAAGCATTTCAAGGTCCCTCTGGATGGCATCCCTCCCCTCCATCATACCAGCTGAACCACACAGCTTAAGTGTGGCAAACTTGCTGAGGGTGCATTCAATCCCACTGTCCATGTTGCTGACAAAGATGTTGAAGAGGATCAGTCCCAACACCAACCCCTGAGGGACACCACTTGTCACACATCTCTAGTTGGACATTAAGCTGCTGACTGCAACTCTCTGTGTGTGGCCATCCAGTCAATTCCTTAACCACCAAGTGGTCCATCCATCAAATTTATCCCTCTCCAGCTTAGAGACAAGCATGTACATCTGTGTCAGCTATATGGACAGTGGGATTGAGTGTGTCCTCATGAAAAATGAAAATTAAAGGCACTATTTAAAAAAGCATAATGTGTGAAAACTAAACATTACAATGACGAAGTTTAAAGAAATCAAAGTGCAAAAGTGTACCTTCAGAAATTCATCAACTGAATCAGAACTCATTTTCACCAGTATACTTCAAGGCACCAGTCTTGAAAACTAATTTTAGAACTAACAGCAACAAATGCATGTTGGTAAAGATCTGTTGTCATATGCACTGGAGGAGCAGCAGGTGACGGTACAGTGGACCACATTATTATATGAGGTCTATAAAAACAGAATGAAAAGATCAGGCCCTAACTTATTTAGCCATAATCTTGTGCACACAAAGATAAAAAATGAATGAGGCTTTGAAATTCTGCCTTCTTTTGAAAATTCCTTATTTAATAAAGAGTGAAATTACCCAAGCTCAACTTTATTAACAACTGGCTATATTTAAATTTTAGTTTATTTCACTGGTGTAAGCCCAGGAACAGCAAGTGTTCTCAGACAACTGCAGTCTACAGACAATTCACGGAGTATATAGAACATATACAAACATTAAAAAAATACATCATCAAAATGCATGACAATATGCAATTGTATGTTATAAAACTTCCATAATTCATATATCCAATGTATAATGGGACAAAGCTAATGTATAATGTGACATTACCTTGACTCTGCCTTAGAAGAATAATGAACATTCCAGTTCATTTTTCCTGCTCCATAAGCGCAGCCACAACACATTTATAAGCTGCCTTCAACATATAAGTCTGTTATTGCCATACTTCTGCTACATATTGTACATCCTAGGGCATATAACTTATGGTTACTTATTTTTGAAGCTTCTGTTCAAGTACAATACACACATAAGACTACCCAGTTTTGACTTATTATAGAAACAGACCCCAATTCCTGGGCAGGTCAGTTTTGATCTCCTCTCAGACTTGAACTATCAGACTAAAGCCTTATAATGTTCTGGAAAGAAGAGTGCAGAGTGAATGACATCCTTGTCTCTACGTTGGAAAGACATCAATTTGATAGGTGGACCACTCAGTGGATAAGAACTGGCTGGATGGACGCACACAAATTGTTGTGCTCAATGGCTCAATGTCCAGATGGAGACCAGTAACGAGTGGTGTTCCTCAAGGATCGGTGTTGGGACCGATCTTGTTTCACATCTTTGTTGGTGACATGGACAGTGGGATTGAAAGCACCCTCAGCAAGTTTGCCGATGACACCAAGCTGGGTGGTTCAGTTGATACACTGGAGGGAAGGAATGCCATAGAGAGGGACCTTGACACACTTGTGAGGTGGGCTGATGCCAACCTGATGAAGTTCAACCATGACAAATGCAAGGTCCTACGGCTGGGTCAGAGCAATCTCAAGCACAGCTACAGATTGGGTAGAGAAGAGATTCAGAGCAGCCCTGCAGAGAAGGACTTGGGGGTGTTGGTTGATGGAAAAATGAACATGAACCGGCAGTGTGCTCTTGCAGCTCAGAAAGCCAACCATATCCTGGGCTGAATCAAAAGGAGTGTGACCAGCAGATCAAAGGAGGTGATCCTGACCCTCTACTCGGCTCTTGTGAGACCTCACTTGGAGTACTGTGTGCAGTTCTGGGGTCCTCAACATAAAAAGGACATGGAACTGTTGGAAC
>JANRGW010026079.1:0-24655 GCA_024733675.1 Psilopsiagon aymara
CAGGAGCAGAGGGAAGAAAAAGGGGGAAGTGAGTGAACAAACTGTGTGGCTGATTTATGGCTTAAACCACGACACCAGTTACACTAACAAAGTCCTGTACCAGCTTTGTGCCTTCCACAGGGTTGGCACAAACTTATAAAAAGCTTAGGATTTGCTGTACTTCAAGCTATGACACATGTCTTTTAATCATTTCTACTGACATAGAGTCATAGTCATAGAAAGACCTGAGTTGGAAAGGACCTTAAAGATCATCCAATTCCATCCCCCCTGCCATAGGCAGGGACACCATCCACTAGACCAGATCCCTCAAAGCGTTGAACAATCTCACCATGACCACTTCCAGGCATAGGACAGCCATGGCTTCTCTGGGCAACCTGTGACAGTGACCACCCTCACAGTAAAGAATTTCTCCAGATCTCTTTTTCCTTCCATGTCTCCATGTCTCTCTTTCTCCTTCCTCTTTTTCATGTGTTAGGAATGTTTACTTTACAGACACATGAAGTTTAACAAGCCAAGAGGTAAAACAGGTCTGAAAGGGACATGAGATCTTGACAGCAGGAAATATTGACAGAAGATTGAAATATCTGAAGTGCAAAGGTCTTTGTAAAAAGAATATGTTTATCATTAGAGAATGAGACACATGGATACTGAAGATTCACAGCCACGGATACGTTGTTCAAATATAATCTTTCCTTCATAAGACAAACATGCTGAGAACTTTAATCTCCATGACAAATTTCATTGTTCCACAAATAAAAAAGCATTGAATGAAGGTAATTTTTTCTTCAGCTACTTTTGACAAGAAAAAATCTTGATGATAGCTCCAAAGATTATCAAATCTACATCCCCCTCCCTGATGAAGGTAGAGTTTTATTTAACAGAATAAAATGCTGCATAGAGAAGAGTTCAAGGTAATGTGATCTTTGAACTCAAGCAGACAGACAAACGCAAGCTTTTCCAAGCAAAATAGAATACGTCTTTGAATCTTATCTGTTGGTCCCTACTTCCATTTAGGTGTTCCAAGTCTATCTAGGTCACATTTTAAAACTTATGAAATCTGAAATATTTTCCTAAACTGTTTGGGAGTGTAGTAATAGGTAAGATTTTGGGATGTGTTTATAAACCCACCAGAAGGAATTTGCATTTACTATAAAGTATTCCATCAGCTGTGAGATGACTCTGTGACTCAAAGTAGATGCCTTTCAACCAGTTTTACATTTTAGGGGTCTGTCAATGAGTAGTATAAACTATTGTTTTGACAAAAAACTTTCAATTCTTCCTCCATTTTTTTTTTCCCTCCACTTCCCAGGTCTCTTCTTTATGATTACAAATGGTAACAAAAGAGAGCACAGCATAACTATACTTTTTAAAAAATATTTCAACAAAAGGCTTACCAGGTGGTAGGGTGATTTGTTAAATCATTCTGTGTTTTCTAAGTTTCTGTGAATCCATGAGATACTTGCTAGGAAAGCAAAAGAAAAAAATGTGATTCAAATTGAAAATCATGCTAACTGTACCTTTTTAAATTTTCAAGCAAGACGTATTTCATTTAGCTAAAAGATATGCAGCAGTTAGTGTGGTTTCCTTGGAAACTAATGGATCTGGGAAGAAAAAGTACAAAAATGTAGAAGACATTATTTTATACATCAAAGCTTCTTTTTTTGTTTATTGGGTAATTCTGTATCCTCTTGAAAATGATCTCCAATAATTTTATGCTCAAGAAAAGCTTAGGATAAAACATATTCAGACATCAATCCTAGTACAAAGATCTTCAAGTGTTTATGTAACCTTTTTATTTATTGTTGGCATACCTGCTGATGTAAGTGTAAAAACTACATGAATGCCTTATTTCTAACCATGCAGAAGTGAAAAAGTGCATACTAAATCAAGCAAACAAAGAAAACATATGGTAGGAAAAATTATTTTAATTAATATGGTACAAATATTCAGAGAAAGAAATGTATATGGAGATATTATCAACTATTTCAGTTTCTATCTATTGAGATATTTTGCCAGCATGTGGATATTATTTGATGCTAATTTTTCAGTTTGAAGTAACTTTGGATAATTTTCTTGAATTTTTAAAGAAGTGTTTAAAAGTTAAAGAGTAAATGAATTTCTCATATAGAACCTCATATAAAAATCCATTTTCAGTTTCCATAGCCTTCAATGCAATTTGTCTGAAGTCTTCAATGGAAGCTTCTCACACCGCAGGCATAGCGAGAATGGAACAGACATGAATATTGAGAAGGCAGATGCTGTGTCTGCTTGGGCAGATACATTGTGACATGAGTTCGCTCTGCCCACAGTACAGTCTGGCAGGGCATATGCTGGCCATAACCCAGAAGCCCCACGGAGTCCTTAGCTCAGCACTGTGCCTCCTGAGAGGAGGGGGGTTATTAACTGACACAAAGTACTGTGATAATAGTACTGTGAAGTCTCTCGATTGGTACTGGCATGTATACAGACAGTTCATATGACAAGCAAGGAAATTTCATTCGCCTACACTTCTACATAAATATGTCTTCTCTCTTCCTCTGTGATTTTGACATCTCATATTTTCGAATTGACTGGACTTCTGCATTTTGCAACTTTTCAGGAAGCTTGCTATCTAAATGGGGTTAAATTGAAAGCAAACATGGAAAATTAAGTAAAGAGGTGTTCTAAGAGTTATTAGTGAGCTGCAGAAGTGTTTACACAACTTATTTCTGAACAAACTCTTCTATGTACTTATGCAAACTCATCAAACTTACAGACAATACATGGTTTAAAAGTTTTAAAATTTGTCAACAAAGAAAGAAGGAAAAGAAAAAACGAACAGAAAAAATGCAGCCAAATTACTGAAGAACTGGTGTTCTTTATTCAGATTTACTGACTTTGCTGCTATTTATTTGTAACAGTGCATTTTCAATACATTTAAATACTTTAATTATATCCAGACAGATCCTTTTCTTATCACCTCATCAGGATGATCTCTCTATTTCTTTTGTAGTCTCAGAATGTATGTATGCATGTCATCCAGCCTCTGAAGAGCCCTAAGAAAAAGACAGACTTTCATTTTTTTTTACAGAGCAACACCGAATATCATTATTAAAAGAATGTTAAAAGACCCTAACAGCTAGTAGAAGTTCTAGTCCTCAGGCTAATTATGTCTTTTTCGTAGTTTCTATTGTTTTGTGGAATCTGTAACCTGTATGCAAAGTAGGATGAGTATTTGGGACACAATCCTCACAGCAGGCACATCTTCAGAAAATTCTTTGTTTGACCTACATGTACTCAGGTACCAATCCCTCCAAAACATATATAATCCTCATCTCATGACCTCCTGGCTCATTGTACAGGGTCTACAAAAATATTTGTTCTGAAAAGAAATTTAGTTTAATTTGGAAAGGTACTGTGAATATAAAGTAATTATTACCCCTGGGGTTTTAGATATATCTGGATCCTCCAGCAGAAGTTACTCTTTCCTGTTGTTACTTCCTGTTTACATGGGATACTTGATTACAGTTTATGGACTTGAATGTCCACAATTTATTGCGTTGGTTACTTTAGGATGTTGTAGTTGCCAATTATTGTATTGTTTTATCAATTCCACTGCAGTATATTTTGTCTTTGATGCTGGTGAAGGGCTTGTGCAGCATACACAAGTTCAGGTTCAAACTCAGTTTTAGTCATATTTTATTAAATACACATAAATAATTACTAGGCCCTTTGAAAGAGCCAAATATTTTCTGCAGTCATACTTTCCACAGTGCAAGTTTTAATTTGTACTGACCTATGTTAATGTGCGCTAAAAACATTGTACATGAAGTATATGATTTATATATACATATTTTTACCACATTCACAGGTATTGCATATTGAACATGTTTCTAAATAGTACCTTTTTCCATCTACCTTAGTAGCTTTTATTAATCCTTAATTGATAAATTATTTAATTCACTTTAAAAACACTTACCTACATTCTCAACAGCTACTGCTGATCCTTTTATTTTGTGTACATCAATAAATCATCATTTCTTATAAATAAATAACAGAAAGCATAAATTTAAACACATATTAATTGATCATTGAAAGATTAAATAAAACAATAAGAGCTAATAACAACTACCACTGAAATAATTAGATGAAATAATTTTATACTTTTTTATTGATATATCTGTGCATGGATGATGAAATTTATTTATAGAAAGGAAAGTGTACACTGGCAATAAAGATTTTTGCTAAATTTAATTTGCTCATTGTTCAGAGTATAATATGCCATTTACTACTCAGGAATAGATATATGTATGCTTTCATATAAACACTGCTAGTATTTCAATTCTGAACTACACAGACCCACACACATCAGCAAAATATGTCTGAGAAAATATAATAATTAAATGCAGGTTGAAAACCTAAGTAACAAAAAATGTAGAGAGATAAAAAGGAAAAGAAAAAGTATAAACTTCTATTATGGTGCAGCCAATTCTCTTTAATTAAGAGTCATTAAATATAAAAGAATTCTACCTATTTTTTTTTTTTTATTGAATGAGCGTAAACTCAATTTTATGAAACAGAGAAACATAAAAGTAGGTAAAGAACTCATTGTTAATTGCAAACATCAATCTCAAATCAACTGCAAGGGACTTAATCATCTTGAAAAACTACTATAAATTTTTCAAAAAGAAAAAAAATAAATAAAAAATCTGTAAATCAGCTTCACTTTTTCACCATAAATGAGGACATTCGGCACCAACACAAACTGCCAAGCACACTGTATTTTTGTGTTGCAGCTTTACATATGCATTTCTATACTAGAATCATAGAATCATAAGAATAGTTAGGGTTGGAAAGGACCTTAAGATCATCTAGTTCCAACCCCCCTGCCATGGGCAGGGACACTGCACACTAAACCATATCACCCAAAGCTATGTCCAACCTGGCCTTGAACACCTCCAGGGATGGAGCATTCACAACTTCCCCGGGCAATCCATTCCAGTGCTTCAGCACCCTTACAGTAAAGAATTTCTTCCTCATATCTAATCTAAACTTCCCCTGTTTACATCTAGTTATTACCTTTCGAGATTTGTTTAGAATATATGTTTTTGGTGCAGCTAGGAAAATTTATTGAACAAATGTGCCTACTGATATGGAGCAATAAGGTTTTAAAAGAAAGAACTGTGGCTGTTGCTTCAGATCACTTTGATACGTTGCTGGTATTCCAGGCCAGATCCCTAAGGTGAGATATGCAGCGTCAATTCAAGACTGGAAGCTGAAAGGCTGAATGGAACTTAATCCTTTAGATAGTAAGAGGCATTCTCTGTAAAGATTGCTGTATCCTTTAGCAGTAAATATAATACCATTATCCTTATCTAGTGTCTTATCTTTTGCAGAATCAGCTTACTTTCCCTCCTTCTCCCCCTCCCGAGTCAATTTACAGATGTAAATAAAATAATTTCAGCCCTTTTCGATTGTGCTTTCTCTTTACTACCTACAGAATGTTCCCCATCTTCTAACTGCCAAAAATACTTCCTGTCTCCCAGATATATAAAACTGGCAGTGAAGATGTTAGGTCAGCTGTGAGAGGATTTCCATGGAATCAATTAAAGCTTTCTGGCAGCAGGGAGGCAGACAGTGGGATGCGATGGGACTCATTTCACACAGTGTTCTGACCTCATCCAGTTTCTAAAAGTGGTCTTTAACCTCCAGCACAGCACCTCCATTGCTACTACTGCCCAGAACTTTTGAACACACAGTTCCCAGACAGACCAGGTGCACAACAAGAACTTTTTGTCTCCATTTGGTACCGGAAACTGTTTAGGGTTCAGTGGAATCCCAGAGTAGCAATTAATGCTACTATTTTTTCTGACATGAATATAAATGGTTTAGGGCCAGAAAGAGCATCAATACAGTTATTGCCAATTACTGCAAGCAAATAAATCAACCACAATTTACTGACTTTTTCTGAATTAAATTAGTACACTTTGAGAGTTTTCAGAGAACATTTGAGAGAATTCAGCTGGACAAGAAACAAGACTTGTTTCGCTGACATAATTTATTTGAATTTTTAAAGTGCTTTTGACAGTATACCTCACAAGAGGCTAGTAAGGAAACTATGAAATGGGGAGGTGTAGATATTTTTTGATCACAAAATGGATAAAAGAAAACAGAATAGAATAAATTGGTCAGTTTTCAATATGGCAGTGGCTAGCAGCAGAACACTGAGATTAACAGAATTTCACTATGTTCATTAATGTTCTAGAAAAGGGCTTAATCAGCATGGTGGCAAAATCTTCATGTAACTATTTTTTTTAAGAAGTAACAATTATTTAACTGGGCAGTTATTTAAGTTAGTCAAGACAAACCTAGGCAATTAGGGAGCACAATGGCACAGGAAGTTCATGATGGAAAAATCAAAATAAGGTGTGTTGGAAGGATATTACTAAGACACATTGTTGGATTTTGAATTAACAGCAACCACCCAAGAAAATGACCTGTGTGTCACCTTGGAGAGCTTAATAAAAACATCTGCTTAATGTGGAAAGGGAATCAAAAGTAAATGAAATGTTACCATGAATAAAGGGGTGAGGTCCCATAGAACCTGCTCTGGCCAAGACTGCCCAGGATGTACAGTGAATCAGTGCACTTTCTCACTTCTGCACAATTTCTAGGGTGAGTTGCCTGGTTCCCTGGAGGAGAGGAAAGTGTTGAGTACCTTTGACATTGCTTTCCGTTCTCTGCCCCCAGCTTTCTCCAAAAGGCCTTCCTGTTACTGAGAACCAGCTGTTCATAGAATTCTGCTGTTAGAAAAAGAATGAGTTCATAAAGCAATCCCACTGAAATGTATCTATTTAACAACATTCAGCATTTCAAAACAGATGAATAACACTACTTTCACGTAAAAATAAAAAGAAAAGAAAAAAGAAAAACCAGGTATTGGAGAGTTATTCAGCTCAATTGTGTTGAAAATTGGTCTAAATGTGATGACTAATGCTCCCAATTAGAGTCCAACAATTTTGTTTTGTTTTGTTCTAATTCTCAAATGAAACTAGGGTTAAGCAGTACAAAACCTCAAAAGCTAAGCATACTTACCATTTTGTGATGAAGGAAGACTATTTACCACAGGGCGGCAGGGTTTACTAATCTCTAAAAGCCAACATTAAGCACCCACAATACTCAATTAATCACCAGGGTTTGTGTGCGGTAGTTCTTTGCACCTCTGTATAAACATAATCCCACAATGGCAAGAAATTCCATTGCCTCAAAATTAAGAGAGTATTATTCAGCATGTAAAATCATATTCTGTTTGCAGTAAAGTGATACAGGGTGGGGACTAGGGCTGATAGAACCAGCCCTGCTCAAATTTACAGCGTGAGGCAGAACTCAAATTTTGATTATATCTCTTTAAGTGCATTTTTGATCCTTATATAATCCACTTTACAGCATAGTGAGTGTTCTGTACATATCTGGAGCCAAAATAGTGCTGAACTGTAGTAAAACAAGAGAGCAGCTGATCAAAACGCATATGGGGAGAAGATTACCTAGTAACAGATGTTGTGAAACAGAGAGCCACTGGAAAGAAAACCAGTGGCCATATTCGTTCATAAGCAAGAATTGCTTTGTGCTAGTGATACAAATCAGGCTCAGGTAGCTTGAGAGACACTCTGAAATATTTTGTCCCTTTAGGAAGGAAAGGCAGGAAGAGGTCAAGAGGGTACATAGGGAGGAGAAGAACAGCAGTTAAGTTGTGAGAGCTTGGAGAAGGAAGTAGAATTGAACTCACCTTTGACAGGAAGTAAAGATACACTGGGAGATACTGGAGAGGTCTGGGCATAGGAGAAGAATTAGATAAGCAGTTATTCTCATCACTGTGGAACTGGAACTGCCTGAGGCTACAATTGAAATGCTTAGCAGGAAACCTGGGTTTAGATATTCCCAGTCTGCTGCATGTAGACAAGCCAGAGTGAGGGGAGAAAGATGAGCTGAACTCTCCAGTGAATATCAGCTGTGTCTTTCAGTTGCCAGACAAACAACCAAGCAAACAACAAGCAAACAAATCTGGGATAAAAAATATCACAGGGGAAGGCAAAGTGGCTGTGACTGGAAAGACAAAACTGCAGACTGCAATCATGAGTTGAACCAGGAATTACCAGGCATCATGTTGTTGCTTTGGTAGACAAATATATTATTTCTGGTTGCGCTGGTTCACCTAGAAAATGGTTAGTCATCCTGCAATCAATTACTCTGCCAGTTTGTGTGGGACAAATCTGCACAGTGGGTCTAGATTCCAATCTTGCTGACATTTCACATGCTGCCAGAATACAATACATTTTTTCCAGTTCATTTCTTACAAAGCTAAGAAAAACTAAACTATTACATGACAATTATGCCCTATGGTCATAAAGTCAAATGTTAACATTTATTAAAAGCTCAAACTAGAATTATTTACACATTCCTAATTTGGCCACCGCATATATAGTCATAATAACATCTTTAATTGCATAGTTGAAGAATTATCTATACACGAGTTCTCAGGGGTTTTTTTCAGCATAATGAAGGTAATTTTAGCTATAGTAGAAGACCAAGGCAAATGGAGTCATAAGACAGAGAACAAAGTGTCAGAGAAAGAATGTCTTCATGGTTATCGTATATTGATCTGGAGGATTCTCCTCTAGACTCTACTACTTCCCATGTAACACCAGGCAGCTAACTTTACCAGATAATCAGTAAGCATGCTTTCAGTTTTCTAGGTGTCTGCCTTAGGCATTATTTATAGAAATGCCTAAAGCTTAGGACCACATTCGACCTTGGGTGATACGGTTTAGTGGGAGGCATCCCTGCCCATGGCAGGGTGGTTGGAACTTGATGATCTTAAGGTCCTTTCCAACCCTAATTATTCTATGATTCTACGTATCGGATCTGTGCTTTGAGCACACTAAGTCACGAATTCTTAAAATATTACTCCTAGTCATGCAAGATCTTACACAATCAGTGAATACTTTTGACCTTGAGATCTTTGTGCTTCTGATCTCCATGTAGAATACTGTTTTCCCTAAGGCTGCCTTGTGAAAATAATACCAAATATTTGTGAAGCATTCATAAACTGAAGACATGAGTATTAAAAGCAAATGCCAGCCAATCAACAAACACACGCATACAAATAAAATAGCAGAGATAAATGAGCAATTCTGGTTTTACATCATGTATCCAAAAGTTTGCAGTAAACAGGGCGCAGTCACATGCTGAAAAAGCCCTATATTATAGGTACTCCATGCCTGTTCATTAACTTAAGACAGTCCACTATGTGTACTCATTGAGACAGATTCCCCTGGAAAAAATAAAACACAATATGGTCTTTAATCTCATGATCTCAATGGATACACAAAGTTGTGACAGTTCCTCAGTTTAAATTCTTTATGATTTTGCAATCCTTCATGAACTTTCAAGCCTTTTTACTCAATTTGACGTGTGTGACATACGTGTAATAACTGGGTTTGTAACAAAGAACAATGGAAATTTGATGCTGAGTGACATGATTAACCATTTGCCTGTTATTTGCATTAGATTTTTCATTAAAATCACAGCAGAGCCTGTGGCAAAAAAAAAATTAAAAAAAAAAATCCCAAATATCTACTCATCTCAGAGCTCCTTCATCCTTCTCAGTCCCTTTATTTGCACGGGTATGGGATGAAATTGCACTGATTCCACCAATCTGAGGATGAATTATGACTGTGTGTCTATGATAACAATGTCAGACTTCTCTTTCAAGTTTCCCTGACTTTTACATTACACAACAGTTGTGAGCACTACTTTTGAATTAAGTTTTCTCTCCAGATTTGTTTTTCCCAGAATGCCTTCTGTAAAAAATCCTGTCTTGAAGATCTGATTTGTCATCTTTCCTGTTCGATGTGTATTTGAGATTGTTGGGTGAGTGTGAGTAATAGGATCCAAGCATTGTTTCTAGCATGTTGTCACAATTTTATCACTCCTCTAACAGTCAGTGCACTAGTGTCTCGCCAAAAGTCTCGGCAAGCTGTGGAGGGATAAACCTTGCTGATTCATCCAGAGCAACTGGAATTAAACTGATGGCACAGCTGGGCATAGTAACTGAGTTGTAAACCCACTAATTCCTTCATTGTTTCACTATTTTTTACTTACATTTGCAAATCTTCAGTTATGTTGGATACCAGCTGTTCTTTGATCATGCAGCAGAAGTCCTGTATTATTTGTGCTTGAAACATTACATTTGACTGCAAAATTTGCTGTTAGGATCCTTATTTTCATACTTCATGACTGGATTACTTCAAAGTGAACTATATGTGCTGTAATCCAAAATCCTACAAAACACAGAATACTGAAAGAAGAGCTGCTGGTTTTAGCAGCAGTATATGCCCTGGTGTTCCTTGCTGTGACAAGGTTCCTAACTGGGATTTAAGAAATAAGTTTTGGCTCTTAGACAGTGAGTCCTGGGTGCCTGGGTTCCTGTGGCCTGACTAAACACGTTGTGCCAACTCACCAGTGTCTCAGCGGAAATACCCTAACTAAATCCTTCACTTGAAAGACACAAATCTAACCACAGAGTATCCTCTGTTAACATGCTTTGGCTTCGGTATGATCTATTTTCCTCTTCTGCTTTTCTTTAAGTCTTCCTAAATAGAAATGTTAAAGATACCTGTGAAACACAAGACTTCTGGACTGTGCCACTACATGAGCATCCTTGGGCAATGGAAGGTGAAAACAGTTTCATATTGCAACTCCATGGATAAAAAAAACAAACAAACAAACAAAAAAGGTGAAAGAGAGAGAACACCACTATAGAGATTTATTTTCTTCTGTCATTTCTTTGAATCAATAAAGCCCTGCAGAATTATGAGAACCTGCACTTGTTATTTCATCACTTTTTGAGCAATGTAGTAATCCCAAACTCATGTTTTTGAGTTTATTATATCCTTTCAACATCTGTTTCCAATATACATGAGAACTAGGTTTATCTTTGTTGTCTAGTGCAGTTTGGCAGTTTTACTTAGGATTAACATCTCTATTGAATACACTGTTTTGTTGATCTGCTCTGAAATTTTGGACAAATACAATGAATTTTACCTGGAAATAAAAAGTCTTTGTTTTACAGCTGAGGAAGATACAAATCCTTTTGAACTTAGTAAAGTTCATTACATTGACCAGAATATTTAATTATTGTCCTTTCTATCCCTTTTTCTTCTGCTGTCTTCCTGTATCATGATTACAGGGCCAGAATCCATTTTATGGTGGGAGAGTAAGGTGTCTTAGTTGTATTTCCTACAACATTATGAACCAGCTGTTTTAACCATAAGTTGACCTTTTACAAATAAGTAAGTACAGATTTGTCACTTCCTGTAGAATTATTTCAAAGTAATATGTTGTGGAAATTAATGTAGGCTGAAAGGAAGATCTCTGAGGTAAATTGAGCAGGTCTGATCTTGTAAGATTTTATACACAGGAAGTTAAAAGAAAAAAAACCAAACAAATTTGTCTTCAGATTCGGACAGTTTTCATTAAACTGATGTCTACTATTTCCAAAAATGTTCAAAAATAGCGTTAAATTTAGCACTAGTTTCCTCTACCCAAGTACAGTTTTAAAATAATGTATTCATATGGGTATATTCTTCCTTTCCTATCACACACTTTCTTTTTTCTTTATTTTCTTGCCATCCGCCTTGCTAACGTTTGTTTGTCACATTGGTCAGGCTTATGATTTCCATGGGACAAGCAGAAAGGAAAGAGCTTTTGCTTCAATGTGACTTATGCCTGCCAGCATAAATATATGCCTGAGACTGAGAATATTATTCATGTCATTTTAAAAAACCAGTCAAGGACAACCAACATACTTATTGATGAAGAAGCTCCAAAAAGTTGATGACCAGGGACAAAAAGAGCAGGACTAAATTTAATTCAACATACTGTAACACACAGAAATGATTACTTTTGTAGCCACCTGGGATATGTTCTTACAGCTTTTCCTAGGTTTTATTCATTTTTTACTCAGGCAAAACTCTTACTAATTTCTCTCCCACGGTATTTTCTCTGACTAATATGTAAGTACAGTATCTTTTTGTTTTCTTGTATGGCTCACACAGATCATCTTACTCATTTAGCTTCAGGAGACAGTGTATTTCATATTCAGAGACAGGCAGAGCCATTACCGTCCAAACATGAAAAAGGATTAGAAACTTTATTACACTCGTTACTACTTCACTGTGCAACTTTATACTTCCTTACATAACAATTTTTCTTTTAAAATGGAGAACTGCTTTCATTATACCATTTTGACAAATAAGTATATAACCATATGATGGCAGCAATATGCTTAAATATGTGAATTCCGATATGCAATATGTTTTGACCTGTCTAAAAAGGAAAGACAGCATTCTGAAGAGTAAAGACTTGCGGCAGTTAAATGCCAAGTCCAAACAGCACCTTTCAAAATATCTAGCTAACTAGAAAACAAAGATCAGCTACAATTTTAGCTGCTGAATACAACTCTAATGACTCTGGTCATTCATTTCAAGGCTACTTTTGCCTCTTTACATGCAGAGATTAGCCTTTTACATCAAAATTGGTCTTACAAAAATGCAGTTCCCAAAGATCTTCAGGAGAGTCATACACACATGCAGGAAAGGATTAATAATTTTATTTCTTCAGTATTAGATGCACATTGTTATAACAGCACATGTACTAGATGACATGGAATTACCTATGCACTTCCCCTTCCACAGTAACTGAAGGAAGATCATAATATGTAATGGTATTTAACTGAGATGATCTAGAGTGAGAAGATGCTGGAAATTTTAATCAAATTTACCCAGCTGGTCAAGACTAAAGGTTAGTGTGAATTGGAAGTTGAGGGGTCATTCCTCTCTAGTACCTGCTGCCTACCTCCAAATAGACCTAAAGGGCCTAACAGTGTTTAAACAACTTTAAGGAAATTAGGTTATACAAATTTTACACCTTGTTTTTATTTGTTTGTTTTAGAGTGGTCTTTCAAACTTTTTTGACTAACCCTGTACCAGTTTATGGTATTATTAAGCAAGGAATAATATTATTTAAAGAACAAACCAAAACAAAATAAAATATACTTTCACTGACAATTTCTAGATAGAGGAAAGCATTTCTGATTAACGTGTTAAACAGATTACAATAGATTTTAATATCTTAAGAATGTTGAACACAATTTGCCATCCAGGGTTCCTCATAATTTCTGGAAATGGCTTTGTATGTAAGTTTCATCTATTTGTGGTAGCAGAAGATCAAAGGTCAAAAAAAGACAAATGCATTTGGTCTATATGGATCTGTGAATTAAGAAAACCAAACACATAGTTTTGTAACAGACAGTTTCTTACAGATCATTTTGGGGATGCATCTGTATTGTCCACTTTCATTGCCATGAAAAAAATTAAACTTATAAAGAGATGGAGAAGAAGAAAACTTTGTGACTTAATCGATACACTTAACATCCAAAATGATCCTGAAGACCAAGTTCTGTCTTGTTCCTGACAAACCTGTTTTTACGTATTTATCAGGAACTGAACACTGAGTGTATATCAAATGCTAAAGATGTCCAACGATTGACCAGTCATAGAATCATAGAATAGTTAGGGTTGGAAAGGACCCTAAGATCATCTAGTTCCATCCCCCTGCTATGGGCAGGGATACCTCACACTAGACCATGTCACCCAAGACTCCATCTCACCTGGCCTTGAACATTGTCAGGGATGGAGCGTTTAACTGATACAACAATATCAGTAGGTGAAAAATACTAAAATAGAACGATTTTCTTAAAAAGAAATTGTAGTGACTTTCAGAGAATCTAAATGATTTTCAGTGTATCTTTCAAAATTTAAGTATTTGTTCAGGTTTTACAAATCAATGTTTAGTGTCAATGTGAGTTTACAAGCAAACAGAAAATCAGTTAAGCCCAGTAAAATTTCTCATTTCACTAATCTCTTCTACATGAATGTTGTTGCATATAATGGAGATGTGTCAGGATTTTTCACCTCCAATACTTCTTCCACTACTTACTCATTTGATTCTGCAAGTTGCTGCTCAAAAGGTCAGAGTTCAAAGACTTTCTAAATAAGCTGTACTTGCATAGAATAAGAACCTTGTGGGAAATGTGGACTTGTAGATTAATTGCCCAGTTATGCCTAAACCTCAACTATCAGCATCCTCACCTTCTTTTCATGAGCCTTACCCCTTCATTTGAAAAACACAGGCAGCATTTTCTTAGTTTACAGAATATTCTGAGAGCAGACCTTGAACAGAATCAGATCCTGTGGTGATGAGCTTTCTAAAAAAAAAAAAGTAAACTATAATCTGTACCTAAGTAATTTCCTGTCATTATAACAGTCCCATTTTATTCTTATCTCAAAGCCACCAGCATGAGTAGTTTCTGATCAACAAGTGCTTTATCAGAGAATACCATGCGTGAAATAAAACTGAACCTGAAGAGAATCCAAGTGACGAAATGGCAGCAATGCTTGTCTTGGTTCTTCCATGAGCTCTTTGGTCTGTCATTTTTGATCATCAGGTAATCCTCCCAGCTCCTCCAAGTCTTCACCTGTGTCCATTTAGAAATCAAAATTGATAACTAGCCCATTGACATTGCTGGCCTTTGATTCAGGTCTTGCATGTGAAGGAAATTTGACTAAATAGATGTTAGTAATATTACCAGAACTGAATAACACCTATATAAGGTATAGCAATTTCACTGACATGTTACTGGAAGCTCATTTCCACACTTAACTAAGACTTAATGGATGCTTCCACTATATTCAGGTTTTTTTTCCTTTGTGTCTTGACCTTTTCTCCTTAAACTGTTACTTTTAATTTTCAGTCATTTACCATATGAGATAAAATCCACATAAAGTTCATAAAAGACTCAAATGGAGGTTCTGCTGCTTCTGTTTTCATTTTATTTAGGTTTATTTTTCTAAACCACATGTTACCTTATACCTTGCCAATGTAACTCATTTGGAAATAACGTATTAATTCAAACAGTGTTTGTTTGGAGGAACTCTCTGATAGCTTTCAGCTGGCTAAACACACTTAGATAGCATCCTGTTGGTTTCTCAGACAGAAGTGAAAGGCTGATATGCTTACCAAGTGACAGCTTTGATGCAGTATCTTTACAATATATGAGTACTTACAGTCCTATATTAGTAGTGAATACTTTTTCTCAGGAGTCCTTCAAGTGCCAAAGTTCATGCAGTTCATGTTTATATTCAATTAAAACCCCAACTAAAATATTTGCAGACAAATGCTGCATTCTCAAGCTCTACGGAAGCCATTCAGACACATCTTCTACACAGATAACATGGTGGGCTAAGTAGATAATTCTATGGCAAATTAGCTCTCCTGCTGTTTATTTTGGTAGGAAGTAGTTGCTAAAATTGTTTGCTTGCATCCAAACTGAAATGTAACTTGATAACACACCCACTGAAAGTATAAAACATGTTCAGAAAATGAAATTGCAATTCAGATTTATTTTTAAATATTTCATAAACTGCCTGATTATTTTGCTTTCCAGGGGAACCAAAGAACTAAATGTGCCATATGCAAAACCCAATGAAATTCAGTGTACTCCTAAAATGAACTTGAAATCCTAGTAGTTACATATAATGATTCATAACTGTGTTTTGATAGTGTTTTTCTGGTTTACTGTGCCCTGAAAGACTTGTAGACAAAATCAAGGTAAGTAATTGCATATAAATGAATATTAAATTCATTATGAAGAACAGTATATCTCTTTATATAACAGTCTTTCCCCTCTCTTTGAAATAAATGAACTTATTTTACTAGTATTGCAGCAGCATATTTTATTATCTAAATTAAGCTTAAAATCCACCAAAGTTTAACCAAATCAAAGAATGGCCTAATTATATAAAATATCTTTACTATGGCACACCCACACATGAAATGCTTGCTTTTGCAGCTAAGAGAATAGCACTTCTTTAAAGTAATTTGTAAGGGAAATATATCTAATGATATATTAATGTTTTAAAGTGTAGGTAAACACAATCATTATTGCAGCACTATGTTATTTGCTGCTAACCTGCTGGTAGTTCAGGTTGATCTGTTACAAGCTGATTAGCTGGTAACTAATTAATCATGAATAATGTTATCTGGGTTCCACACTCTTAAGACAAGCTAATTACAGAAAAACAGCAGTTCTAGTATCATTAGTCATCACTTTTCTGTCTCACAAGTGTCTTATCCCATTTATAAATCTTAAAAAAAAAAGTACATAGGTAGTACGAACAGTATAAAATCTGAATAATTTGAGGAATCTTCAGTTTCAGTTGAGTCAAACTATCACTCATTTCTGGAAATTGCATGCAATTTCTTGCTAAAAAAATGCCTTTGCCTTTGACAGTTATCTGAGAATGTCCATAGTGTGACTATCATAACTTGACATTTCCTTTCCTTTCAAAGCACAGATAAGAAGCCATGATTGCCACTGACAACCCTTCACAACCAGACACTGTCTGCACTTACAGATGATTCATGAAAGTTTTCTTCTCTCACTTCATCTTTTGCTTCACAAAAGAATCATAACTGGCAGTGCTAATATAGTCTCATAATTTGCTTCAAAAGAATGTGCTTAATGAATGCCTTTTATGGAAAATGCAAATTTTGACAGAAGAGAAGCTTCAATCAAATCTCAGAATATTTACTGGAGAAAAGCCAAAACCAACCCACCCTAAACAAAATGGAATCCCTGAGAACAAACCCTTCCCAAAACTAAGAACAGGTTTGGTCCTGTGTTCCTGAAGCTGGAGAGATTCTATCAGGACCACATAATTACTCCCATGGCTTATTACAATACCTGCTATAACAAAGCAATAGGCCTGAAATATGTCAGTAGACTTCAGAATGACAGTCATCTCCTAAATAAAGGATGTTTTTTGTTGGTAGCCTCTGCTGTGGAGCATAAACTTTCCTGATACCATGGGATACATCTGCACTGTCATGTTTGCACAATCTCATAATTCCCGTAACAGCTTTATTATCTATCTCATTATTTATTATGCACATGTTAATGCACGTTCAATCTTAAATTTAGCATATGCAAATTTACTCACTGGCAGAGAAACTCTATGCTGAAGAAGCATCAAGAACAAAGGACTGAGATCTGATTTATGCTTCAGCAATATTGTTACAAAAGGTAATGTGCATGGCTGAATTAAGTTGTCCTGGCTCCAGTTGCTCAGAAATGTGTCAGCTTGCTATGTCCTTCTATCATGACTCAATATCAACATGATCTCAGTGTTTACTAAAAATCTGTTAGGCATGAAACAAACTTCTGCTTCCTGGGGAAGTCTTTATAAAATTATGTTACGGGTTAGTAAATAACAAGATAGAAGGGAACTACATGGGCCTAGAGAAAAATTAGATTTTTGGAAATAGTTAAAGAAAGAAAACGTTTTCTTCTAACACATCCTTAACCAGCACACAAAGAAGACCACAGAGGGAGTATGACTGTTATCTAGATGCAACAGCAGAATAAAAGACTAAAAATCAAAGAATTTATTCTTGCACACATGGAACCTGAACTAGCCCTGCAGGGACACACTTGCCTGTTCCATGACAAGCAGACTGGATGTAATCTACATGATGTAATTCTTGAGCATCTGTGATTCACTTGCATGACTGCAAGTGAAATACGCAAGTTAGGCCAGAGCCTCCATAATGCATTCAAGGTGCGAGGCCAGAGGGCACTGGACCCTAACCTGCCAGCCAGGAGGTTGATTTTGGAAATCCCCTTCCCACAGATGTGTATCTTATATATAAGACCTTCATTAATGGAGGTCTTGTAGATTAAATGTGGCTGACCATACAGGCATAATGTAGATGTTTGCAGTGGTGAACACAGATGGAGGGTCTGTCATGAAAAGTACAGCACATACAGAGTAACTGTCAAGACCAAGTTCCTACTTGAAAATTCTCTGTTTCAGCCTAGGATGTGTTTACACATAAACTATTGGGGCAGTCTGGGCACAATTCCAGGAGCTGTACCTTTGCAGATCTTTCTGGTTTTGAGAAACACACAATAATATAGACATATTGTAAGGGTAAAGTATAAAAAAATAGATATCACATGATAGAAAACAGGTATTCAAACAACTATCTGATGAAAATTCCTATCTTACACGCATTTGTTAATTTCCTTTGACATGTGGAAGAGAATGAGTTATCTATAATTCTAGTTATAATTACTAAATACAAACACAAAGTAAACCTGAGGGATCAGAAAATGTACATAGAAATGGTACTCACATTTCCCTTTATAAATAGGTGTTTAAGATTTGTTGAAAAACATTTATAATAGTGTTAGCAGAATTGAATTAAGTTTATCCACACCAAGTCTATGGAATGTGAAAAATTAGGTGATGGCAAGTCTTACAGCCTGTGGGGTCAGTCCTGCCCCTAGACATAAGTGTATTTGTCATTTATCTGCTACAATGCTAGCCAACACTTGCTTATTTTAGAAAGTATGTGCACACAATTGTGGGCAAGACTGAACAGTGATATTTCAATAAGAAGTTTCTTCACAGAAACGCAAACACTTTTTGCAATCTGATTCTAATTAACAATAGAGTTATTCATTCATCTCTAACAAATGAGCAGAAATCCCCTTCTTTTAGCAGCACACAGACATTTGATAGCAACTACATATATGCAGTAATTATGTGCTACAAGATCTGATTCTGTTGTACTTAATACTCAAGTCCTGTTTGCATCTCAGTTATAGGCCACAAAACCACTACGTTGTATTACTTGCTTAGGGGCGTTGAATGAAGGAATGCCGCATCCACAGCCGCAAAGAAAGAAGCGGAGCAATTTTGTCACAATCAAGAAAACTTCAGGGTTGTTCTAACACTTCACTCGAAATCTACATAACAGAAAAGTTCCTACTGGATGTCAGAAGTGACAGGAGCATAGTCTTTTCATGGTCTGAGTTCACTATGAGATGAAACTACTCAGTGACTGCACTAAATCCAATTAAAAACAGATTTGTGTAAAAGTGCCCCTCAATCCACTGGTAACACTCTTGCTAATACAGCCCAGTATGCAATTGGCCTTTTTCCCCCTAAGAGCCTACTTCTAGCTGAAGTTCAATTTGTTGTCCACCAGAACTCCCAGTTCCTTTTCAATATAACTGCTTCTAAGATACTCTTGTTTAAAAGTAGAAGGCAAAAAGCACAAAACCATGATTTTTTTTTTTTTTCAGACAATGACTACCAGGGTGTTTACTTTGTGCTGTCTCCAAAGAAGAACAATGAATAAAAGAAGGCTCATGGGGGACCTTATTACTGTCTACAACTACCTCAAAGGAGGTTGTAGCAAAGTGAGGGTTGATCTTTCCTCCCAAGTAGCAAGTGATAGCGCAGGAGGAAATGGCCTCAAGTTGCACAAGGAGAGGTTTAGATTAGATACCAGGAAAATTTTCTTCACCTGAAGGGTTGTCAAGTATTGGAACAGACTGCCCAGGGAAGTGATTCAGTCACCATCCCTGGAGGTATTTAAAGGACATGTAGACATGGCACTTAGGGACATGGTTCAGTGGTGGACTTGGTAGTGTTAGGTTAATGGCTGGACTCAATGTTCTTGGGGGTCTTTTTCCACCTAAATAATTCTACTATTCTATGACTAGCTCTATCTGGTCTTATACACCAAACAATTATTAAAACTGGGAGCTTAAGTGCATTGCCTAATATCCCCAGCATATAAGTGGGGATAATTGAGAGAATCACTTCAAAAACACACTCATCTAAACTAAAAAGCTAATACGGACACACCCATAGGATCCTTCTTAGAATAGGAATGGAAATCCTATGATCTTGACCAGGTTACTGAAGCAAACTCTTTAGCTTGGAATATTTTCCCTGGGATTCATTAATCATAGAATCATAGAATTGGCTAGAAGTGACTTAAAGCTACTCTAGTTCCAACCTCTCTGCTACAGGCAGGGACACCTTCCATTAGACCAGGTTGCTCAAAGCCCCACCCAACCTATTCAGATGGGAAAACACTGAAAGATAGTACTGTCAGATATCAAAAAATGTTGCAGATACTTTGTACATGTGATTTCCACTTTACTATTTACCTCATGATAATTTTTCACATAAATAAATTACACAAAGCGCAATATTTTAAATGTATAGGCATTAAATACAAATAAAAAAGACATTTAAAACATTGTCTAGCTGAAATCTACATGGTGTGAGGGCTACCATGACTTGTTCAGTGGCATTTTGACAAAGGTATTTGAAAGGTGACGTCTGTATGTGACCTACACTTGTCATAAGATTATAATGTTAGCTATTGTACAGCTGATCTAGTTTTCCAGTTATGGAAACTGTTGGTCTGTCTTTGCTTATAAAATGAAAATGACATTATCAAGATATGTCTCAAAATAATCTGTAAAAAAACCAAACAACCCTTCCTTATCTGTACTATGGGGACTTTGAATTGATCAAAATTTAAGAGGTGTTAGAACAAAATTACTTGCCACTACTTAGACTGTTTAGGATCTAATACTTAGTTAAACTGAAATTTGAGTAATCTTCTATTTCTGTCTTATTGAAAAGCATTTTTGTTTTACTTACACATGTTAATTTGATTTCCCTACCGAGTTAAATAGAAAATGTGATAATTGCTTAAAATATTTTACACTGGTAATTTTATAAAATTCTTCCAGTAATTTGGTTTTGGCCCCACATAAGCCTTGTCCTCCTAAAATGTTAACATATTCATTGTATTACTCACTTAAACACTTAAAAAAAATTTGCACCACTAGCTTCAGTGTGTACCCACTGCAATACAGGAAGCTGCCTCGGCCAAAAAATATCAGTGCAGGAAGAGAGAAAATACATAGAACTTTACCAGATACTTTGTGCTTGTTCTTGCTCGTCATAAAAGGCATCAACCTAAGAGCAATCTGCTACTTCTGATCCAAGAAGATAGAAAACTCTCTTCACCTCAATTTATTATTTCATCTTTGAAAAACATGCTATATAATAGAAACATAGAAACATTTAGGTTGGAAAAGAACTTTGAGATAATCAAGATCAACTGCAAACCTAGCACTGCAGTGTCTACCAGTAAAGCATGCCCCTAAGCATCACATTTACATGCTTTTTGAATACCTCCAGGGATGGTGGCTGAACCACTTCCCTGGGCAACCTGTTTCAATAATTGACAACCCTTCAGGTGAAGAAAATTTTCCTAATATCTAAACTAAACCTCCTCTGGTGCAACTTGAGGCTGTTTCCTCCTGCTCTATCACTAGTTACTATACAATAACACAAAACGCTGAGATCTAACTTTCTGGTGTGTATTGGTAATGTGAATATTTTTCTACTTATTAATTAAATGAAAATGTTAGTTAATAAAAACTGACCAGAGTAGTGGCCATCCAGTGTAGGTAACTGAAACTTCTCACTAGGAAGCCAACAGTCAAGTTTTTTCAATTGCTTCATTTTGGTAAACAAAATTATCAAGCATTCAAAGTACAACTAGCAGATCACAAGTGCAGATTTATTTAATTTTATATTGGCATTTTGGGGGGATAATATGCAAACAGTCCTAGTGTACAGTGTAACAAACATTTTATTTTGTCTTCATAATTAAAACACCTGCTAAATGGTCAAGAGGTTTGGGGGGTTTGTTTTTGTTTTAGTTTTGTTTTGTTTTGTTTTGTTTTTTATTTTGAATGGCAAGAGCTTGGTAACTGCATCAAAAGGAGCATGACCAGCAGGTTGGGAGAGGTGATCCTCCTCCTCTGCTCCACTCTCCTGAGACCCCATCTGCAGTCCTGCATTCAGCTTGCACCCCCAAACACAAGAGGGATGTGGAGCTGCTCAAGCAAGTCCACAGGAGGGCGACAAATATGATCAGAGGGCTGGAGCACCTCTGTTATGAAGGTAACTCTGAGAGAGTTGGGCTTGTTCAGCCCAGAGAAGAGAAGGGAGACATTAGAGCAGCTTCCAGTACCTAAAGGAGACTTTTATGAAAGCTGGAGAGGGATGTTTTCCAAAGACATGTATGGCTAGTAAGTGGTAACAGCTTTAAACTGGAAGAGGGTAAATTTACATTAGATGTTGGGAAAAAATTCTTTACTGTGAGGGTGCTCAGATACAGGAACAGGTTGCCCAGAGAAGCTGTGGCTGCCCCATCCCTGGAAGTGCTCAAGGCCAGGTTGGATGAGGCTTTGGAAACCCCGTCTAGTGGGAGGTGTCCCTGCCCATGGCCGGGGGTTAGAACTATATGACCTTTAAGGTCCCTTCCAACCCAAACCATTCTCTGATTCTATTTTATGAGTCTATGATTTGAGGGAAAAAGCAAATCAATAAAAGAAAATTAAATACAGAATAATACCAGATCTTAATGTATTTAACATCTGGTTGTTCCACTGGAAGCAGTAGGAGTGTAGGAGTTGGAAGCACTCTCATCAACTTCCCAGGTTTGCCGAATGAACTTTTTTCTTTTTAAAGAAAAATAAGGGGTATCTTCTTGTAATAATTTCACCAAGGTGATAATGCATTTCATGAATGTCAAAGTGCTACTTGTATTCCTTTGTTTGTCAGGCAGTTCCTTTGCTACACTTCCATATTAGCAAACATCTGAAACGTTATCTATTTTCAACAAAATATGCAGTAATAGAATCATAGAATCATAGAATAGTTAGGGTTGGAAAGGAACTTAAGATCATCCAGTTCCAACCCCCCTGCCATGGGCAGGGACACCTCCCACTAAGCCATATCACCCAAGGCTATGTCCAACCTGGCCCTGAACACTGCCAGGGATGGAGCATTCACAACTTTCCTGTTGTGAATTCACCCATTCAAGTTCCTCACCACCCTTACATTAAAGAATTTCTTCTTCATATTCGATCTAAACTTCCCCTGTTTACATTTGAACCCATTACTCCTTGTCCCATCAAACTATCCTTTTATGCTTTTATTTAGATTTCTGCATAGCAGCTGAATTATTTGGGCATGCTGCTATTTGCATGAAAACAGGGTCCCTGTAGGTAGATAAATAATCAGGATTTGGAAAGTAATCACCAATTTTCTTGATGATGATTACTACAATATTATCCCAAAGGAGAGCTTATTACATGGACGCACAGACAGAAAATGCCATTTATACAAAACATTTGCTATGTGCATGTCATGGTCATATTTTTTTATTTTTTTTTTTTTGTATCAGACCTTAATATAAGAAATAATTATTATTTCAAGTGTTCACTCCACAATTTTGATTCCTTCCATTAATAATACACAACTACATTGGCTACGTAAATTCTTGGCTAGATGAATTCGATTAGCAACAAAGAAAAAGCTGCTTTAATTAATCACCTAGAGATTAATTCATGTAGGACTGAAAGAGATGTAACTGCCCATTGCTACACGTCAGCTATCAGCACTTTAAATTATTCTGGACTCTAATAAGAACAAATCCCTACTGTAGCTATTTTGCAAGTGGTCAACCACCAGAAATGATTGATCGCTTCTAATTCCATAGACAGACCACTCTCCCTTATCTCTTCATTGAAGAGATGGAAAAAATATGAGTTCATTCAGGAAACAGGAGCGGAACAGAAATCTGTGTTTCTTTCAGTGTTGTAATTTCAAACTCAATCTTTGACTATATCAAGACATGGATACATAAAACCAGACTGAAATTCCTTGAGGGCTCGCATGTGGTGCAACTGTCTGACACTGTTGGGTTACTGCTGAAGAAAGGAATGGTCAGTTCCCTCTGACTGCCCATGGAAAGAATGCCATTCCCTATGTAATATAGCTGCTCAACAAAAATGGGTGCAGACACCACTGCTGACAAAGTCCAGGAGTCACTGAAGGATGCACACTTTTTACAAACAGAGCTAATTGAGGATTTTTTTTGTTCCAGAACATTTCTGGCTATTTGTCTGCGTCTGTGTCAAACATAACAAAGTCACAGTCAATTATTAGCAACTCCAGGATTGTGAAGAGGCTAGTCTGAGGATTTTAATGTTAGGTAGTAAGGAACTTGCTTGGAGTATTTATGCAGTTCATCTGCAATAGACTTAAGTCTGAGTGCAAGTTATTTTTAAGAGTGGATATTAAAATACTCAGAAGGAATGAGATGCTAATATCCTGAGCAACCTGGTGTTTGCTTCCAGGAAAGCTGGTGAGAGAGGATTGCAGGACTGACTGCATCTGGTTCAACTACTGTACTACATCACACTTTCCACTATAGGGGACACAATTCCAAGTACTCATTCCAAAACAACAGTATTTGTCCTGCTTTGGTGCTCTGGTGATGGATGTCTTTGATTACAGAATTCTGTGTTTGCACACTGACAGCCTTCTAATTCAGCCTCTGACTTGGTAACTGGGACAGTTGTTCACTGAAGTTCTCTGACAAATTCTGTTCCTAGATTTAGTTGTTTGATGATCCATACACCACTGAGAGTTCTGAGATCCTGATGAAAATTTTGTGAACCGTTTTTGTGGCTTGGGGCAGGGGGCAGTGACATCTTCCCAAAAGTAGGCAAGATACACACGTTACTGAATGTCATCTAAGAAAGTGATCATGAGATGGTGGAATTCAAGATCCTCAGGACAGTGAGAAGAGCGTGCAGCAAGCT
>JANRGW010026080.1:0-11630 GCA_024733675.1 Psilopsiagon aymara
GGGGGGGGGGGGGGTGGCGGGGGGGAGGAAAAAAGCAGCTTTGCAGCAGATGTAGTTTACCAGGATATGCAGTACTGGAAACATTTGCCAGCAGACACGTTCTACATGGATGATTTTGGCACACTCTCTAACACAGATGGTGTTTCCCCAGCAGCACAGCCAGAGCACTCTACCTGAATCTACACAGAAGGATCAGAATCAACCAAGCAGTTAAAACAATTCTAGAAATACCTATCTCTTCTGTCAAGTGTCTTCTAAGCCTAGAAGCTGCTCTTCTAATCTTAAATAACCAGAATGGCAGAACAAGGTTAGACCAAGTACTGGTTTCCAATGAAGTGGAAACCAGACAGAAAAAAGAGGCAGACTATAGAGTTCTCAGAAACAATTATAAAAATTCACTCCAATTTCACTTAAAATTTTGTCCTTTTTTTTTCCAAATTGAATTTGGGAGATAGAAATGAAGACAGAGGGATATGTTTCATTTATTCAAATATTACTATTATTTATCCAAGTATGTTTGTTGGACTTGAGGGGTTTTGCCCACAGAAAAGCACTCTTCTGCCTTTGGAGTATTACTTCATTTTTAGACGTAATTATTCATTTAGGAGCACAGAAACTTATCTCCATGTGTAAACTGACTAGAGCAGCTGTCATGTAGATACTTTATTTTAAAAGAGAAATATCTTTTTTCCAGAATAATTGTTCTGCTCATGACAAGGCCTTTATAAAGGAATTGCTATGCTGGTCAACTTCTGAATTTACAGGGAAGTTTTATATATCACGAGGAGCCAAATCACTTTCTAAGGAAAAGATTCAATCAATCACATTCTGGAATCTAAGAGAAAATGTAGGTAGAATTTAAGTACTCTCAAAGTCATATCCTAGATGTGCTGGTGAAGTAAGAGGATGTCATGTCGTTATCTTCCTCAACACTTACTGATAAACATGCATGTCATTTGCTAAATTTTGTCTCCTTGACCATTTCACTACCTCTTCCAAAACTCATTCCTCATTTTTCTTCAGTTTCTCAACAAAAATAAAATCAGTGGGGAATTTTGAGTCTTCTCGATGTCCCCATTTGTACCCCATCTTTGTAATTAACCTTAATTTAAACCCTAGATTTAGGTTAGGAATTTTTAACAGCATAGGAATTGTAGGAAAGCATCTCAGTATTTTTCAATTTAGTTCTTGAGAAGAGGAAGACGGAAAGGTTTTTCTCATGATGTTTCAACAAACCTATTTCCAATCCTATTTCTAAATCAATTTTTTTAAGGAATGTTTGCTTTGAAATTAATATGAAATTCAGAATAAAAATTAATTGAGTTAAAGGGATGCTAAATTCTAAAAAACGTGTTTCTTGTTTTTTTATGTAAAGAATTCCCCTTGTCCCTCATGAAACTTTAAACAAGAGAGACTCAGTAGCATTTATCAGTAAAATAAATCAACATCTGAATAGTTTTCTTACCGTGTTTATCTTCTTGATTTCTTTCCAATGTGTCATCAGAACAGGGCTTAAACAATTTCAAGAGTTGAGTGTGACAAAAACAGCACCCTCTCATCCCTATGTTAGCACAGTGTGTTTAGTAGACTTACCAGAATTTCTTTTAACTATTGAGAAGAAAAAAAAAAAAAAAAAGTTGCAAACAATCTCTTCTACGATAAATAAATGCTTGCAAGGAGCTTGAATAAATAAACCTCTATAGTGAAGGCCAAATATTTCTGCTAGAACACACAGACAGGCATGTAGTTTTGGGTGCATTTGCAGTTGTATCTTTTCATTCAGTCTAAGGTTGAGTCAAAGCAAGCTTGTTAGCTTCAGAGCTGATAACTGGAAGCAGACATTTTTAACAAAGCCATTTAGCATGTGAGAAATGCATGCAGATGAGGATGAATACAGAAGAATGAAGGAAGTGGTACTTCTATCTAAAGGGAGAATTCTGACTTTGGAAGACAGAGAAGGTTATAGTACAAAAGGGAACATGAGCCCTGACAAAGGAAATAGTTGCATTTATTCAGTGGCTTTCATTAAATCAAACATCAAGTGGCAATTACCAGGATTCAATAGGTACATTCAAACTCTGACAACCTTCCTCCCCCTCCAAACATGGCTTTTATATTTCATTTGTCTTGAAACACCTGATGGCTTTGTGATGTGAAACAACTATTACTCCATACTATGTAACACAGTGTGTGACAATCAAGTGCTCCATGAATGACTCTTTTATTTCTTGGTAATTTGAGACATTTTTATTTATGGCTTGTCTGTGATTGTGTGGGAATGTGTATGTGTGTGGTGTGGAATTATGTTCAGAGGTTAGCCTCTTACATTATCAACCCTAGCTACTGTCATGTAATATGTACGCTCTTTTAACATTAAACCAGTTGCCATTTTTGTTTTATTTTTCACCCCAGTCATCTACATCTGAAATACCAGGCCTTGACTGTTTGCTGTATCAAACAGAATTTCACAAAAACAAAACAAGAAAGATAATTTTCAGCCCTGTGATAGATACAGCCAGAATGTCAGCAGGGTAAGTTTCAAACGAAGAAATCTAGACAGATCTCTCATGTTGACAGACATGGTTATGTGCAACTTAAAAACATTTTTAATGGTTAAAAGATAATAGAGATTTAGGAACACAGAAATAAAGAGCCAAGTGGAATTGATGTATTTGTTAAAGGTCATCATGCTATGAAACCTACTTGAAGTTACATCTCAAATAAAATTTTGCTTTGTTATCATTATTCTCCTGATTGTAGGCTTATTCCAAAATCCCACAGAGAAATACATCTTGTAATCCCATTTCGGTTTTCTTTTTAGCTTAGTTTGGTATATTATTAGTGAAGCTTAGGTATCGACTCAGTAATGGCATGCTTGATATCCTATGTGTTAGATAATGAAATGTCAAGTGTCCATAATGATATTAGCTCTTAATGAAGAGAACTATTCATGTTCATGTGACTGCTTCAGATATTATTCAAGGTATGTTGAAATACAGGTCCTTTGCAAACACCCTTTAGATGTGAGTGCTGACGGTACAGTGTCTCTGTCCTTGAAGAATATTGATTTCCTGATTCTGAGAAATCTTTGCAGGTTCTATGAAGCCTTTCTTGTATTATTTCTACTTTCTGCAGAATCTTGGTTTTATCTATGAAGGACCCATCAAAATAAGCATCTAACCTTTTTCTAGTTTTTGATAGTTATTTGGATAAAACTGCGCAGCTTCTAGAGATACGTACCTTCAAAATTTATAAACATCTTTTCTTTCCCATCTTTTTCTTCAGTCTACAGGACCTAAATCATATATAAAAACTAATTTCAGAAGTTTTACTGTTATATTTAATGTCACATTAAAAATATATGAATATACTTCTATTCTTCATCTAGATTCAAACAAAACAGCATTTAAAAAATGGATTTATCATAAGCTAAGGTTGCTGGCTACTATAGAGCAAGATGGGTGAAGGAAAATAATACAAAAACAGTTCACTAAGGGATATGTATATCCTCATTAGCACCCACATTCATGTGCTTTCACATAGTTTGAGCTCTAGCTGAGGTCCATAAGGATCGTAAACCCCCTTTCGTTTTATGGAAAATAAAAAGATCTCCAGAACATTCTCCAGCATAGAACATATGCAAGGTGTCACATGTCTTGTGCTTTTTCTTTCACTGTAAAACCAACAAGTTTCAATGAACAGTCTTCAGTCTTTAAACATCTGATCAAGCAAAAAAAAAAAAAAAAAGTCCTTTTTTTAAATAAAATCTCGTACTGGAGGAGTGTGTTTCTGGTTATGTGAAACCCAAGCCCAACAGCAGAACTACATAACTACATTCCTGGCATTTCTATATGGCATTTCAGGTTTGGGTTTTGAATATTTTTTTTTTTTTTTTTTTTTGGAGAAGTCGAAGTCCAACTATTCCTCATCATTCTTTTAAAGCTGGCAGGCACGGAAGTACCCAAATATGAACTTTCACTGGACAAAATCACTATGATACTTACTTAACCTGCATGTGTACTAGGCATGGCTGAGAAGGCAGGTGCTACTGGGGAGATGGAAAGTTCAGTTTAATAGCAAAAGTTGTTCAGAATGCTAAACACTTTAGTTTGCATCTGTTACCATTTATATTTTTATTACTGCAACACATCTTTTCATTCTAGAAGTTGGTTTTACTTTAATAAATGAAGTTTCAATAAACAATCTATATTTGAATTGGGAAAAGAAAGGTACTGAGTCTAAGCTTAAGATACTTAAAGTATTTTTTTCTTTCTTTTATTTTTGGTTTTGTTTCTTTGAAGAAATGACTGACAAACCTGAAAGTATTGGAACAGACGACACTTACGTTAAAGAAAGCATTCTTTGTGTTCCTCTAATAAGAATAACTCTTTCAAGAGACTGAGAAAGTAATATTATGTTTCACTGCTACTAGAGCTGCTTGTGAAATGAGATTTGGTGGTGTTTATCCTCAAGAATTGTGCTAAACCCCTGAAACTTCAACACTGTGCAACAGTCAAATCTACTGCTACTATTAGTTTACATTTAGTATAATATTATTGATCAGTGGTGCTATTACTGTGACCATTGCAATTAATTTTAGTTGCTAGTACTGTTACCATTATGACTGCTATTTTCATTGTTGTTTCTATATTGAGTCTATTTCTGCTGGTGCCACTTCTACTACTACTATTAATATTGAAATTAGAAAGTTCAGTTTTACTTGATCAATGAGTTTGGTAACCAGTTTCAAATTGTTTCTATTTCATAGCCAATAAACTATCCAGGAGGGAAAATTTTCAATTGTAAGTACATGCTCAGATAAAACACTCTCTGATAGTGTTTATTTCTTGATTAGAGAGAGGGAGAGAGCCTAGATGACTAGTTTAAACTATATTCCTTTAGATAAATTAGTGGAATGAATGTTCTGTTACTGAAGAGATATCTATAGAATGAAGATAATACAAAGTTGTGAATTTACTCACTTCTTTTAAGGTCGATTCAAATCACAGCATGCTCTGATTTATTTATTTTACTGTTAAAGTTATAACCTTCCTAAATTCATAAAAAGGACGAAGTCAAATTCCAAAAGGACAGAAGGGTCACTTGCAACTAATTCACAATAGCACTTGTCACTTATCACCTTCTTCTATTATCCGAGTGCTGAATCAAAATAATACTAATTCACAGAACACAAATTTACTATTGGCAGGAATCACTGCTAAGAGGCAATGCCATATAAATTCACTTAAGAGTATTCATAATATTAAGGAAAATCACTTCCTCCTTGACCTTGGCTTAGAAAATTTGCAAACCATCTGCAGCAGCTTTACGCCAATGTCCTGGTTTAAGCCCAGCTGGTAATCAGTACCACCCAGCCGTTTGCTCACTCTCTCCATTTTGTTTCCCCCTCCCCACGCCAGGAGGGATGGGATGTAGAATCAAAAGAATGTAACTCCCATGGGTTGAGAAAAGAACAATCCAGTAACTAAGGTATAACACAAATCACTGCTGCTACCACCAATAATAATAATGATAAGCGAAATAATGATGGAAGAGAATAAAACCACTCATCACCCACCAACTGGTACCCAGACTGACCCGAGAACTGATCTAGCCCTTCCAGGTAACTGCAAAGTTCTTAAAGATTTGTCAAGGTGTCTTGCACAAGGACAATCATGCAAGATATTAAAAAAAAAAAAAAAAAAAAAAAAATTAGTAATTTTATTTCTGAATGAGTTTTTTTCCTCTTCACTTTCGAGGCAAAAGAAAAAATCAAGAAAATGGAACCATCTACCCTGAATATCAAATCATTTACTGAATCACTTAACTTTGGCCTTGAGAAGTCCTTTGATAAGTCCTTGAGAAGTCCTTTGATAAGTCCTTGAGAAGTCCTTTTCGTCAGTCTGCTGCAAAGACCCCTTTTCTTTTGTTTTTTATAGAGTACTCAGAGGAGAGAGTGGTTTTTGTCTTGAGTACAAATAAAAAATAAACTATAATTAACAACAGATGATATTAAACAAATAATACCATCTATCTGATAAGATACCATAAAATCTGTAATTCTTATAACTGTTACAGGAAAAGAGTCATCACACCAGCTTTTGTGTTCTGAAGGAAAACATTAATGCTTGCCAAATGGGAAATATATATCAGAAAATAATAACATTTTCAAACTTGCAACTAGATTTTAGGGAAAAAACTGATCAAGCATAAATAAAATATTCGCATTGTTGTTTTAACCAAAAGCAGCAGATCCAAACTATACTTGAAAAGGTCATATTTATTATTGAAATATGAAAGCTTATGCTTTTTAATTTGGTTTGAATAAGGTATGTTTTAAATTGAACAACAGCAAAAACTTGTCCTGAACAATCCATCAGTGCCCCTTGACACCAGCACTTTGGAGGTGTACTTCAGAGGGACTGTAAAACAGTAGTTAGAAAACTCCATTCCATCACAGACACATTGCTGATTGGTTAGCATTTACTTCTTTATTTTTTTCCTTTTCTGTAATATGCATGCATTTTATACATATGGACTCTTATTTTTATACTGTGTTACACTGAACCGAATGAAATTGACTCCTGTCCATGCTGACACATTCAAAACCAAGAAAATGTCTTAAGAGAGAAAAATGAAAAGCTGAAATGTCTGCAACAGTCCCTTATTTCTAAGTATAATGAATTGATTGGTTTCTTAGCTGTTCTTGCATTCTCAGAGCTTCTGCTGAAGTAAGTACTGGTGAGAAGAACCTATCTGATAAGCTCTGGTAGGGGTCAATATGAGAACTACCATGCAAATATTCTCAGAACAAAAGCTTTTCATATTTGATTCAAGATAGGAAAGGGGTAAAAATGATGGAAGTTCCTATTCATCATACACTTATAAAAGCATCAATCACCATTCAACTGAGCCTCCGAGGTGAAATCTCAGGACTAAAAACCAAAAACATAGGTTCAAAAAGCCATTTCCCTTTCCAATAATCAATGTTCAGAATCCAAAGAACATGCCTGAGATCATACTTCATATTTTTCTAGACATAATCTCCATTTGTGTTTCCTCTACTGCAGTTAATAGGAATTATTATCTTATATTGAATTATGGCTAGGAAAGTCTAGTGAAATATTCTGTCTGCTATAGTCTTTCTAGAAAGGTTCAAAAATTACTCCTGCAGATGTTATGGAAAAGAAAACAAGACAGATGCTGTGATCTTCATCTGACAGCAAATTTCATGGAAATCATATCCTTGGTCTCTTTGGAAACAGGTGTTGAATCTTGGTGTGCACATGATCTGTAACACAGAAATCATGAGAGCATTCTCCCTTCTAAATCCATGCAAATTACATTTTTCTTCTCTAAATAGCACCAATTAATTTCCAACGATATATAGAGATACTGAGATATTGCAAATGAAATTTGTTTTTCTTCTGTCATTTCAGCTCTGTTTTGCTTAACTGTGCCAAAAATTATTTAACCCTACAGGCTAAGATACACTTCATTTACTGCTCTGAAGTTATAAACTTGGACCATATAAGTGTCATACATTGTGTCCAAAGACAGAAAACAGATTAAAGGCTTCTTTTGAACTAAATTGTATATGAGCTTGCAGTCAGAAAGCTTTTCACAGTACTGTGGTTTAGTCACTAAGTCTCATCTAGTTATATTTCTGTGTTCTAGCAACAGAAAATAACCCTTTCACTACGAGTTATGGCTATTTCCTTCTTCAAGTACACTGAATTCAAAGCTCTCGGCACTTCTTACCTCCTCATACTCACACAGACTCCCTGATCCCACCCTCCTTGGATAGGATCTATGGAGCCAAGTGTAGCAGCTGGTTAATCCAAATTTCAAATGAAGCCCACTGCAAACATTTGGGGCAGTAAGCTAGTCAGATTTGATCAATAAGAGTGTTTTCCTGCAAATTTTTAAGTATTTTAGACAAGTGCTACGAATATTTCTGGGTATGGTTTCACTTAGGAATTTGGAAGGGGTGGGGTAGGCTTAGATGCGTAAAGTGAGGCTTGATGAAATTTTTCCATGGAGAAGAGAATTAAAAGGTTCAGTAACAGAAAGATAGGGAGCTGAAAACTTTATGACAGAATTATTTCTTAAGGGGATGCCTTTGGGGAATATCCTTAACTTAGTATTTTAGAAAATTCTCCATTTTCTCAGTGGAATACAAACACACCCAAAGAGAGTTCTGAGGATTTACGCCTAAGAAATTACCTTTTTGCCTCCAAGGCATTCAGTCATCTTATTTACTTTTCAATGTCTGGAAGACAATAAAGCCACTTTTCTTGATTAGGGCTTGGTGAAGGTTTCAGGGGCCGTAACTGGTTCACAGTTGTCAAGGCTTTTCTTACCAGTGCAGGGAACAGCTGATTACTCTCTTCAGTGCTGAGGAGTACATCACTTTACACATGTATACAAGGCTATGGGGTTTTGTTCTGTTTACTGCATTATTTTTGCTTTAATTCATTTCTATAACTAGCCACTGAATCATGTATAACATTTCCAAATGGTTAATGTTCACAGGTATTGTGATACATCACATCATTAAGAAAGTTTTTTATAAGACTATGAGTCTCAATTTCTGGATGATTGCTTTAAATCCTTAAAATTCTTTACCAAATAATTCAACCTAGAATTTATAAGAAAAAAAAAAAAAAAAAAAGCCAGAAAATATCCATTAGTTGCTATTTCTAATTAATGAATAAGTACAAGATAACTCACAGGAAATTTAGTTTTTTCACCTGCAAGTTCTGGGAGAATAAAACCACAACAGAAACAGAAAAAGCCTCACATCCACAAAAAAATCAGTACTACCCTCTCCATAACAGGAAGCAGAACAGGAAGACCTGAGATCTTGATTTTCTGCTACGTGGGGTATACAGATAGACAGACTTGATATTAGGACACTGTTTCTAAGTTCCTGTCCAAATACTTGTTTTATTTTAGTGCTATTCGATCAAGCTAGCAACTGTCTTTTCTATTAATCTTAGACTACTTTTAACCCCTTTTTTCCTTAACATTTAGTGCAAGATTGCCCACAGAGGTTTGCATAGCTTCCCATGTAGTTAATCGAAATCATAAAAAAAAAATTCAGATGGAATTTTCCTCATCTAATTTCAGAAGCCCACAGAAGATCCCCAGGTGCATCAGGGCAGTTCACTTAACATGTCTGAGGGAACTTCTTTAGACACATTTCATCCTCCAAGTGTCAGTTTTCATTGACATAATTCATCTGCCCACAAGCAGATATCAGAAAAGTCTGTCACTAGTTGCCTATATAAATACAATTGAACCAAATTACTAACTCAGAGGCTACACGACAGATATCAAGTTCTGTTGGTGTACCCTGAAGCGACTACTAAGAGAACTTAAAAAGTGGGAAGGTGAAATATATGACACAAAGGCTCCTACACATTTCACTGATAGTGTCTAAGTAACAAGAAGTGTTTTGGTTCAGTCTGGTTTTAATTTAGCTTGAAATCATAGGTCATTTTTTTAAATAACATGGGTCAGCCAGTCTTTCTTTTAAAATGTCCTCTAAATATCCAAAGTATGAACAAACCACCTTACTGCTAATTCACAGTTAAGTTTTCAAAACTGATTTGGGAAATAAGTTTGTTCGTGTTGTGTTACTTTTCTTCCTCTACCTTCAGGTCCAACAATGTGATTGAATGGGAAGTTATGCTCATAACGTATTGAAGGTCTGCCAATTTAAAAATAAAAGACATACTGTGATGGCTGAATTGATAATACTGCCTTGTTTCCATTTTTGCTGTGTGTGGTGATGTTTCTGGATAAACCCTGGGAAAGGCTTGAAGAACACTTAAACAACATCTAAAATTATTATAATATGAAGCATTCAGATCTGCTGATATGCTTGGTTTTGTATTCCTAAGCACAAACTTGACTTTTTCTTTAAGAATAGTTTAGAAAGTGTGGTGTACACAGCTTTTACGCAGCTGTTTTAAATGTTTGATACTTTATTGTGGGGTCAGTAGCTACATATTTGCAAAGATGTTTATCCATTTCACCTCATTTCACTTGAGTACTAAAAATTCTACACTGTATGTACATATGTAAAATATTTGAGTATAAAACCCCCCTGTTTTGGAAAATTGACTTATTAATTTGAAACTGAAACACTACCCATGCTTGCAATTATTTTTTTTTTTCCTCATTCTTATGGAATATTCAGGAAGCTAAATAGGCTTCACTTAGCTTTATATTATACCTGGCTTAAATTTATTAATTTTAAAAGTAAAAGAATGCATCACAGCTTAAATACATGTAAAATATCTGGGGGTTGCTGAATTCTTTAAAATGATTGATATTCCATTATGGGACACAATCTTTTAGGTACTGTGTACATACTGCAGGACAGAAATTTGAGAACAGATAATAAGAGCATAGAATCATAGAATAGGTAGCATTGGAAAGGACTTTAAGATCATCTAATTCCAACCCCCCTGCCATGGGCAGGGACACCTCACACTAAACCATATCACCCAAGGCTATGTCTAACCTGGCATTGAACACCTCCAGCGATGGAGCTTTCGCAACTTCCCTGGGCAGCCCATTACAGAGCCTTACCACCCTTACAGGAAAGAATTTCTTCCTCATATCCAATCTAAACTTCCCCTGTTTAAGTTTAAATCCATTACTCCTTGGCCTCTCACTACAGTTCCTAACGAAGAGTCCCTCTCCAACATCCCTATAGGCTACCTTCAGGTATCGGAAGGCTGCTATGAGGTCTCCATCAGCCTTCTCTTCTCCAGGCTGAACAGACCCAACTTTCTTCATACAGAAGGTGCTCCAGTCCCCTGATCATCCTCATGGCCCTCCTTTGGACTTGTTCCAACAGTTGCATGTCCTTTTATGTTGAGGACACCAGAACTGCACACAATACTCCAAGTGAGGTCTCACAAGAGCAGAGTAGAAGGGCAAGATCACCTCCCTCAACCTGCTGGTCACTCTCCTTTTGATGCAGTCCAGGATACAGTTTTCTTTCTGGGCTGCAAGCGCACACTGCCAGCTCATGTTCAATTTTCCATCGACCAACACCCTGAAATCCTTCTCTGCAGGGCTGCTCTCAATCTCTTCTCTGCCTAGTCTGTAGCTCTGCCTGCGATTGCTCTGACCCAGGTGTAGGACCTTGCACTTGTCACAGTTAAACTTCATCAGGTTGGCATCAGCCCATCTCACAAGTGGGTCAAGGTCCCTCTGGATGACATTCCTTCCCTCCAGCGTATCAACCGAAACACCCAGCTTGGTGTCATTGGCAAACTTGCTGAGGGTGCATTCAATCCCACTCTCCATGTCACCAACAAAGATGTTGAACAAGACTGGTCCTAACACCCATCCCTGAGGGACACCACTCATTACTGGTCGCCAGCTGGACATTGAGCATTGACCACAACTCTTTAGGTGCAGCCATCCAGCCAGTTCTTTATCTACCGAGTGGTCCACATATCAAGTTGATGTCTCTCCAATTTAGAGACAAGGATGTTGTGTGGGATAGCGTCAAACACTGCAAAATCCAGCTAGATGACATCAACTGCTCTACCCCTGTCCATCAGTTCCATAGCCCCATCATAGAAGGCCACCAAATTGGTCAGGCA
>JANRGW010026081.1:0-10402 GCA_024733675.1 Psilopsiagon aymara
TCCAGGAGCAGAAGGAAGAAAAAGGGGGAAGTGAGTGAACAAACTGCGTGGCTGATTTATGGCTTAAACCACGACATTCATTCAATTTTTTTAGAGTTTTCATCAAAAAACATTAGCTAGTAGAAACACAGATTATATAAACTTCACTACATGTTATTGGTTACTTCTAGCAACAGGTTGGTTCATATTGAATGAATTGAAATGGTAAATTCTTTGTAACAGAGAGCTTCTTTAGATCTGACAGTGGAACCTTATTTCACTCCTGATTCAGGATCATTGAAATGCTAAATGATGCTGAATTTAATAGTTAATTTTATTTTAAAAAATTGAAACTACAGGAAAAAACCTCACAGGAATTATCAAGAATACATTTTGCCAGACACTGATTATTTTTTTTCTTCATCTCACTTAAAGTTATCTTTATATGTGGTTGCCATCAGACTAGAAGATAATGAAAGACAGGATGTTGTCTTGTTTCAGCAATTTGAAGTTCCAAATCTTGGGTAGCTAATAGCCTGCAAATATAGAGATAATCAAGGCTTACCTTGGCTGATATATTTAATAATAGAATCACAGAATACCAGGTTGAAAGGGGCCTCAAGGATCATCTCGTCCAACCTTTCTAGACAAAGCATGACCTAGACTTGGTATCCCAGCTCCCTATCCAGCTGAATCTTAGATGTGTCCAGTGTTGGAGAATCTACCACTTCCCTGTGGAAATTATTCCAATGGCTGATGGTTCTCATTGTGAAAAATTTTCCTCTAGTGTCTACAAGAATCTCCCACAGATTGTCTTGTGCCCATTACCTCTATCTTTTCCATGTGACTCCTGGTAAAAAGGAAGTCTCCATCTTTGTAGCCACCCTTTAAATACTGGAACATTGTGATAAAGTCTCCCCTGAGCCTTCTATTTTCAAGACTGAACAAGTCCAGCTCTCTCAGCCTTTGCTCATATGGCAGGCTTCACAGTCATTTGATAATCTTTGCATCCTCTCCATCCTGTCCACACCTCTTTTGGATAGTGGGGTCCAAAACTGAAGGCATGAGTGGGATAAAGGATATGGAGCTGTTGGGACAAGTTCAGAGGAGGCCCACAAGGGTGATAAGGGTGCTGGAGCACCTCCCATATGAAGGCAGGCTGAGAAAGTCAGGGCTGTTCAGCCTGGAGAAGAGAAGGCTGTGTGGAGACCTCATGACGGCTTTCCAGTATCTGAAGTACAAGGATGCCAGAAAGGGACACTTCATTGAGAACTGTAGTGATAGGACAAGGGTAACAGGTTTAAAGTTAAACAGGGGAAGTTCAGGTTAGATGTAAGGAAGAAGTTCTTTACTGTAAGGGTGGTGAGGCACTGGAATAGGTTGCCCAAAGAAGTATTAAATGCGCCATCCCTGGCAGTGTTCAAGGCCAGGTTGGAAGGGGCTTGGAGCAGCCTGCTTTAGTGGAAGTTGTCCCTGCCATGGCAGGGAGGTTGGAACTTGATGATCTTAAGGTCCTTCCCAACCCTAGCGGTGGAGAATAAGGCACGGACCCTGTTTCTGGTTAGGAAATGAAATTGTTTATTTCCTGAAGGTCCAGGGTTGATATAGGCTATACGAAGTACCTGTGTATATGAGTGGCTAATACAATTGGTTAGCTATCACTGCCCACCTGGGTACTTTCGCTTCTTCACTGGTTGATAATCTTGCTTACCGGTTGCCTTGATTGGATGCTTCTTTCTTCCTTCTTATCTTGCCAGGCTCTCCCGGCAGTACTCCCCTATGGTCTCAAAACTTTCCCAGCAACATTCCTCTGCTATCTCAAAGCTCTCCCAGCAGCTAGTCTAGATGAGAAACCCCTCACGCCTTTACACCCACACCTAGCTGTTCTGTGATTCTATGGCTTCTTATCTCTGCTTGTGATACCGTTGTTGATTTAACACAGCATCCTGTTGGCTTGCTTTGCCACAGCTGCACGCTGTTCACTCATGTTGAGCTTGTTGTGCACCAGCATCCACAGGTCCATTTCCACAGAGCTGCTTCCCAGCCAGGCTGATCCTGGTCTGCCTTGCACTCTTGGACTGTGTTTCTCCAGCTGCAAGACCTTACACTTGTCTTTGTTGAACCTCATAAGGTTTTTAGTCCACTCTTCCAGTCTACCCAGGTCATCCTGCAGAGTGGTTCTCCCTTCCAGAGTGTCTGCTTCCCCACTCAGTTTGGTATTGTCTACAAACTTGGTCTGGCTACACTTAATCCCATCTTCCTTATCATTTATGAATATAGTAAACAGTGTTGGGCCAAATATTGATCATACAGGGACCCCGCTAGTGATGGGTCCCCATTGTGAAAAGGAGCTGTTTAACACACCCTGTGGGTGCAGCTGGTCAGCCCTTTCCCCATCCCCCACACAGACCCTTGTCTAGACTGTAACGTATCAGTTTCTTGTGGAGGAGGTTGTGGGAAACAGTATCAAAAGCATTGTAGAAATCCAGGTAGACAACATCTGCCAATTGCCTCATATCATCCAAGCAGGTTACTTGGTAGTAGGAGGTAATCAGGTTTGTCAAGTGCTATCTGGCTTTGGTGAGTCTGTGCTGGCTTTTTCCAATCACGTGCTTCATTTGGTTTGTGATAACCAGCAGGATTTGTTCCACAACTTTCCCAGAGACTGAAGGAAGACTGATGGGCCTATAATTCACTGGATACTCTGTTAAGCCCTTCTTGTAGATGAGGGTGACATTAGCTTTCTTCCCATCTTCTGGGATGTCTCCAGTCTATACTACTTCAAGTAGTTACGGAGAGTGGCCTTGCAATGAAGTCAGTCAGCTCTTTTAGCGTCCTCAGGTGGATATTGTCAGGGTCCATTGATTTCTAGGGATCAAGCACCTGTAATAGCTCATATGCCAACTCTTCATTCATTGACAGTGGGTGGGTCTGTGTTTACATCAACTTGGATTTTTGTCCCCAAAGCCTGGGTCCCAACAGGGCTGGTAAATACAGGGCTGAAGAAAGCGCCTTTTCAGCACTGTTGGTAACTAACTCCCCTTTCCTGCTTAACAGCTGGCCAGTATTTTCCTTTTGTTTCTGCTTGTTATTTATGAACTTGAAAAACCCTTCAGGTTTTTAACTTCTCTGGCCAATTTCAGTTCAAGATAAGCTTTTCCTTTTTTCTATACTGAAGTGTCTTTCCTTACCACTTCCATCTGGGTGGACATGCAAGGCATATCAAGAGGTTTTTTTCTGTAGGAACACTGGTTTTGATTCTTAAGGTGAGTGCCTGCTGTTATGACAGATATGCGGGGCACTTCCCTGGGCTGCAGGCCTACAAGGAGTGTGCATAGGTCTACTCACCTGCAAATTTGTTCAAACTGCTGCATTCTCTCAGTCCCTTTTTGTATGCTCTATTCACAGCACTCCCTAGGACCATTTCAGTCTCCCATAGCTGCTTGCCCAAGCTGCATCAGCCACTGTTGTGATTTCTGCTGGCTTCTGGTGGGATGCTCTGCGCTTCCTCATGTCTCCTTGGCTTTCTGAACCCCCCTGTATGCCTTCATCTAGCATCCAGCCGCAGGACTTACCATTGCCATTGCTGCATACCTTGACAACCGGGTCTTGTCTTGCCTTAGCAAAACCATCCTTTGCCACTTCTCAAAGCAGCATATTCTTCTGGTACTTTATTAATATACATTATGTGTAGCTGGCCAGTTGTAAAAGGTATTAAGTTACTTACAGTTTTACATAGAAACTTTTAAGTAGCAGCTGCAAACTTCAGGTTCTTTAATAACATTTTTAATTTCACCTCACAAATGAACTCAAAACTACATTTCTTGAAATTTCAAGCAAACTACTCAGTCCTTGTGATTTATAGCTCCCCTTCCATTTTATTTGGGCATTAAATATTAGTAGTAGCATTTTTTTAGATTAAAGCTGTGCACTGGAGGGGGTTTAGGGAAGAGAGATTGGTTTTATTCCTCTATGCACTTACTATCCTTGGCCATCTTAACTTTTTTTGTTTGTTTTATGACATTTTCTTCTTCATTTCTTTTGCATATTGCTTTGTCCATTTAGTTTTACATTATTCTCAGTTAAAACATACTTTATTAGAAACTTTTATTATACTTCTTTTTTACCTATACTTACCCCCTCCTCCCCCCATTGGTTTATTATCATCTGGATTTTTTTTATGACTCTGGACATAACCTAAAGTAGTACTGAATCTTCATTGCCAAGAAGCGAACCTATAGTTGGTGAGTCTGGTAAACCACAGACATACAAATTATCTCTTTCATTATTTTTTACTTCGTGGCTCAGCTATTCTACTCAACATGCTGGCTTTAAAGGAAGGCACATACTTTGTCAACTTACTATAGAGGAAATGTGAATAACATTCTTGGCACTGCATATAAAGTATAGTAGGAGTGATTAATTCAGATTATGTATCTGCCTAGTTTAATATCTTGGTTTTGATGACAGCCATCAGTGAATTAGTCTGAAAAAAATCCAAGAAATAGAACATAGTCATTCTCCTTGTGTATGTCTTCCCAGGTCCTGGTAACCAGAAATTTAAGGACTTGGAGCTCAAAATTATATTTATATACCAGTTTGATATCATAGAATCATAGAATAGTCAAGGTTCCCTTAGTGAAGCCGTACTGGCTGTCACTAAGCACCTTGTTGTTTTTCATGTACCTCACCATGTCTTCCAGGAGAATCTGCTCCAAGATTTTGCCAGGCACAGAGGTGAGGCTGACTGTTCCCCCTCTCCACCCTCTCAACTGGTCTGTTCTGCAGTTAATCCTGTTTATACTTTCGTTTTGTATAAAAACGTCTGTAAGTAGGAATTCTTCAGCTGAATCTTGCCGTATATGAAAAAGTCTTTCTTTTGTATTTTAAATCTGCAACTTGGAAAGTTTTTTTCCAATTCCATTCTTTGAGTGAGGCAGGTAATTCAGGGCATGGCTATATCCTGCATCACTCTGCATAAATCTGGGATTTTCAAGCTACTGAAGCACTATTTCTACAGCGAATCTTACCTTAATATTGTAAGTTAACACTGGCAAAGGGTTGTCTTGGAATATAGTCTTTTGAAATTTATTTTGCTTGTCTTGCTGTTGTTATGCTCCTTTATTTTTTTTTAATCATAAAATATTGTCTAGTAATTACCTTCACCATATCAAAATCTATAGATTTGAGGCACTGTGTATAGGTAATTATCAAAATAAATATTCTAGTTGTTTTTCCTAATGGAGAAACATTGCCTTGTAGGTTTTTGAGTTTGGTTGGGCGTTTTCTGTGGTGGATGGAGTGTGTGTGTATGTGCATGTGTGTGTCTGGATAGCTTTCTATGAGTAATTGGGAAAAATTACATTGGTACATTGAGAGCTAGTGTCAGGCTAAATTTATTCTCATAAGAGAAGGAACAGGTGTTGGAAAGGTTCATTTAAACAAATAATGGGATAGGAAAGGGTGTTGGTAAGGCATGGCACTCAGAAAATACTTAAGATAAATGACATAGTCTAACAAGAATTCTTCAGGAGGGTAATGGGAACATTTATTGAGACAATTCCATGGTAATTCTGGTGGTGCTTTCCTGTGTATTTCACCTGTAGGGACTCATTTTTCTAGGTGTACTCAAAGCTTTGTGGAAGCACTTGTAGAACTCAATGAAGTGAAAGTATCAGTGTCCCTTTTACATTCATCACATAGTGATATGTGAAACAAGATGCAGATGCTCCTTCTGCGTCATTTAGGGTGGAGGTTCTAACTCAAGAATTGCATTTTACAACAGCAATGCTTATAATTAGCTTTAAGGGTTGGCCTATTATGGTTGGAAGAGTCTTATAAAATCACTGTGCCAGCTAACGGGTGGGAATTATTCTCTAGCTTGTTAGTTGAGCACTAATGTGGAAGGATCAGGTACTAGTCCTTACTGTTTTAATATACAGAAGTTCGACCAGATAGATTAGATTTTTTTTTTTTTTTTTTTAATAATACTCTCTAGTCTCATAGCTGAAGAATCTTCCTGGGGATAATGTCTCTGAGAAGGATTAATTTGCCTAAAGAAGGTTTCTAATTCTTAATTTTTTTCCTGTAATTATGTGAGTTGTAAGAAATATCCCCCACTGTTTTAGTTATTAGAGTTGCACTTCATTTCCGATTGCTTTTTGAGTCTGAAGGCTTTTGTAAACAGAATCTAAGTTAATTTAGAGAGATTAATACTAATTTGAAATGGTGTAACTAAGGGAAAAATTTGATCCCAAATGGTGCTTTGGTATGGATGTGGTGGTTATGATAGAATCACTCAAAATTCCTTATCTATGACTATTACAGCTAAAAACTTTAGGGATGCAGTTAGCTGGCTTGCCATAATTAAAGCAATTTCTCATTGTAATCTGACTTTAGTCAGGCAGACCTGAGAGCTGAAATTAACCTTTTCAAAATTCCGTCTTTCATGCCTGAGAGGTGTTTGAAGTGTGAGTGCATTAGAATGACTTTTTTTGTTTTTCTTTTTTTTTGATTATTTTATCCTGCAGTAGAGACCGTTTCTTTGTAGCAAGCTCCTACTTAAGTCAGTTCTCTCTGAACTTACCTCTGAAGTCTTTCACCTGTGTTTGTTCATTTGAGTCTCAGTGAGCTGGTTACTTTCACAGTAAGGTAGGCTCAGTTTGTAGGAAACTTAGGCTTTGATTTTGATTTGGGGTACCTTGCCTAGTTCCTTTCTCACATACAATTATAATACATATTTGCTATAATTGATGGCAGATTTTCTGGTCAGAATAGCCTTCAAATATGCATTAAGTACTGAAAAACATATTTTATAGAACTAAGTGCTATAGAATGGAAAGTACTAATCAGCAGAAGTACTGAGATACCAAGTGAAGTATTGAGAAATGGTAATTTTGTGTAGGAGTTTACGGCATTCATGGGCTCTCTGTTTTTGCGCTGGTTTTCTTTTCTCAGGTATTAAAACTTTGCTTTTTCATGCTATATACTAATCTTGTCCCTGTCCTGGGTGCATCTTCTTGGCTTCTCTTAGTCTGTAAAGTTCTTGATTATCCTTGTTTGAAATTTGCCAGAGAAGGTTTTCTCAGTGTCACATAAAGAAAATTGCATCGAGTACTTTTACTTTTGTCTTAGACTATTTTCCCAGATAAATACTCAATTTTTTTTATTTTTTATATATTTTTTTTTTTGTTTCCTATGAAAATTGAATCCCCTCCAAACATTGTATTTAACTTGATAATTATATTTAAATCATTTGGGTATAAATGTTCACATGCTCTCCTTCCTGAGGAGAGCAGTTCATATTCACCTAGGTCTTGTAACATAAAACTCTCTCAGGCATTTAATTCCTTCAGTATTCTTCAAGTCTGTTCTAATTTAGCAATAATTTTCTGGTCATATGCCCAGAACTGAACATGCTGTTCCAGAAGCAGCTGTGGAAGTGCAATAAACCAAGTACCCAAACACTTGAATATGCAGCTTTTGGTATAGAAAGCCGAAAGCTGCAAAAGGCTTTCTTGCTACCAGTTCACAGAAATAAAATATGTCTCTTGTTATATTGTTTTCTCTTACTCCCCTAATGTGAAGCTGCTCTGAAAATGTCTTATTTTTGTTCAACAACTATTCCAAATTATTTTTTCCAGTATAATCCAATTTCATTATTTTTAGATTATGCTTTGAAATCTTTTATCTCAGTTGGTATTGCTTTATCTCAGGTGTGGTTTTTATGTTTCTTCAGCTTATTACTTATTGAATCTTCTAGGAAATTGCTGAAAATGTATGGGTACTAAGCCTCATAAAGATCTATAGATCATCCCAGAGGGGACCTTTCACTATTCAACATTCACCGTGTCTTAAAACTCTATTGAATGTAGATTATTGGAGTTTTCTTCCCTTATGAATTCAAATAAGTATGAATTAATTTTGTGGCCATGTTAAATCGCTCACTAAAATAGGAAGAGATTTAATTCATTAGATGGTTTTGTTTTCCTGGTGCTTTTCCAAATAACTATGAAATTCAATCAGAAACTGTATGACAAAAATTAAATTACTGTTTTCTTCCCTGTAGATTGACACTGTCTTTTTTATTGCTGTTTTTAAATTAACTTCTGATATTGCTTTCTATTATTAGTTTTCATGTTATTAATGCAGGCTACTAGTTTTTTAATACAAATGACCCAACATATTTTATAGACCTAATTCTATAGAGTGAACAAGCTTACATCCTTATTTCAGTTCTAGAAAAATAAAATGTCTAAATTCTCCCTCTCTAACCACTGTGTTATGTCCTCTCTCAGGATATGTGGAATATAGTTTTCAGGGCCCAAAGTAGTCTAGTCCTTTATTCAGCATATTGTTTCATTTCCCATCATTGAAGGAACTTACATAAGACTTGTCAAGATGAGACCTTTAGTTACAGGTAAGTGGATAATTGGTATAGCAATTTCTACTTGGGCACTTTCTGGCTCCTGTGAGAGCACTCCTTACATGCTGCCTCACAGTGCCTTTGGTGAGGATAGGCAGAAAAGCGGGCAATATTGGGAAGGAACATGATCTCAGGAAAAGAACATATTCTGTAACATATCCTGTAAAATGCTTTCCAAGTGTAATGTTTTTGTTTTTATCTGACCATGTAGAACTGCTTAATGTATTATAGCGAGGCAGCGACGATAACCATTTGTTTGAGCCAGAACACTTTTTTCCTGAGTTCTGTCTGTTTTATAGACTTAATGACACAGATTAGCACTTGTTCCTTTAATACTGTATTTGATTGGGTGTGTTCAATGAAGTCAAGTTTGAACTCAACTACATGAGATTACATTTTCGTGAAATTTATGGTGCCCTTTATAGGTTTTGCATACCTTTAATATTTTAAACACTGTAAAAAATAAACCAGAACAAGTTAATGGATGCTACTACAAGTCATTGTATTGCTCCTATCCAGCCAGGCTGGAGTTCTTGGGTGCATGAAGGGGGTTTTTCCTTTGTGCTCAAACAGTGTGACAAAAGCATTGGCTATATAAGCCATTGGCAGCCTCTGGCTTAGAGAGAGTGAAGTACATACCTGTCCATAAGTTTGATATTTGTATTCTAGAATGTCAGTGGAAAAAAATAGCAACTCTAGGTCCATGTTTGACGATAGACTCCAATGACTCTTCAACTTTTGCCATTTTCTGGCCTGGCTTCTATCATACAGTTGTCCCTTCTCATGTAGTAGCTCCCTCCCCACCTCACCTGGGTGCATCTGATTCAGTCTGTTCCTCTTTTAATACTCTGCTGATTGAAGTTGTCACTGTCCTCTAATTTCCATTGTAGCTCCCTACTCTTTTAACTTTCCAATTAGATGCTTCCTCCTTTATTATGTCTGGACAAGAAAAACACTGACATGACAGCTGCAATAGAATTGCAACTTGTTTTCTGTTTCCAGATATTTTCCCCTTGTATCCTTTGACTTTTAGGAAAAGCAACTGGGGAAGAGGAAGGGGCAGTAGTCCCTTTGTGGTCTGCAGTCTCCCTGTATGTGAGGATGATTTTTGAAGTGGTAATCTTGTTATTTAGCCACAAAAGCCAATAAAACCTGTGTTGAATTTATTAATTTTTGTGGAGTTATATATCATGCAATACCGGAGGAATTATTAAAAGGAAAACATATCTATCTTTGTAGTTGCAGAAGAAATACTTAATTCCCAGTCAGGTTTCAAGTGAGTGTGCTGGAGTCATTGTTTGTATTTATGGAAAAAGAAGAAAAAAACACTTCAGAAATTATAGGAAAGCTGTATTCTTAAAAAACCCCGTGGATTTTGCATGTATTATTATATGAAATAAATGGTTGTTATTGTTCCATTTTTAAAATAAAATACACTGCAAACAATATTGCAGTTGAAATGGTTAAACCTTGGCATTATAGAATAATGTAAAGCAGGGCAGGTAATGGAAAATGCTAAATTAATAGTTGTACAGAGTAAGATCTTAATAGTAGCTGTCCCTTGGCAATGAAGTAATGGCAATAGTATTCAGCTCTTATGTAGCAATTTCCATTTTCAAAGTACTGCACTTATTAAATAGAATTGGTAGAAGAGAAAATTACTCGTCTAAAGCTCTCCCATTACTTTGCATAGTCTCCTAGGACTGATTGAGGAACCCTTCACAAGGGAGAAGAGCTTGCAGCCATAAAGAATTGCTTCACTCCTTCAGAAAGAGCCAACTGATCTTCTTTTGTGTATTCTAAATGTATAAAATGACATCAGCAAAGCTAAAGACATTTACAGAAGACTGCAAAGTGGAGAATACCAAATGGTTCTTCCACTGGATCATAGAATCATAGAATAGTTAGGGCTGGAAAGGGTCTTAAGATCATCTAGTTCCAACCCCCCTGCCATGGGCAGGGACACCTCCCATTAAACCATGCCACCCAAGGCTATGT
>JANRGW010026082.1:0-13411 GCA_024733675.1 Psilopsiagon aymara
GCCACAAGTGAAAAACACAGTGCTGCACCAACTACTAAGAAGGAGAAAAATGACTGCTACTGCTGAACCCATGACATAGTGTCAACAACAGACGTGTCTTTTGCAACCATTGGATCCTTTCTCAGGCTCAAGAACTACTACAGATGCAATACACCTGATAAAATGTGGCAAAAGTATCTTCAGCAGCAGCCTGGCTAATTTTCTGAGAACTTTAAACTTAATTGGGAGATGATTTCCAATCAAGAACATGCTGGAGAATACAAGACCCACAGGGTCTTAGGACGCTGGTGTACAAGTTGACCATGCGGAGCAAAGTACTCTTGCAGCAAAGAAAGCAAACATCATCCTGGACTGCATTAGACAGACCATGGCCAGCAGTTTGAGGTGATCCTTCCCTTCTGCTGAGCATTGGTAAGACACATTTGAATTGCTGGGCCCAATTTTGGGCTCCCCACAACAAGAGATATACTTAAGCAAAGGGCCTAAAAGATGAGGAAGGGACTGGAGCCTCTGACATATGGTGAGAGATTGAGAGCTGTGGAAAGAGAGTGGATTGAGCCTGGAAAAGAGAATGCTCAGGAGGAACTTCTCCCTGTGTGTAAAGCTTAATGGAGGTGGTAAAGACAGTCTGCTCCAGTTCACCCCGCCTTGAGGAGAAAGGATGGACTAGATGATCTCCAGAAACAGATGAGTGCCTCCCAGTGTCAGATGTTCTGTGATCCTTTAATTCTGTAAAATATGTATGTTATGACATTATTTATTCTTACCATGGTTATCAGAATTAGCATTTGTACATTCTTGCTTTCAGTCCTGGCGAGCTCCAGTACTCAAGAGCATTCTTCAGCACTTTTCCTTATAGTGCTCCGGGAAACAGAAATTGCAACACAGTGAAATGCTCAGCATCATCTAGTGATTTTAATTTGGTATTACAGTTCTTATAAACATTTTTCATATTTGTTTTGAAGGTAATAGAAATAGAACACACAATGTAAGACTAAAAATTTGGTAGTCGAATATCTGCTCACATGGAGAAGAATCCTCACATCATCTGGGTATGACAAATAGAAAATTTTTAATTTAATCTGAATATTTGTATAGATGACAAAACCATACATTTGGGCCTAAAATTTTAAACCTATAACTCTGTATTATTTTCATTGCTCTAAATGAGAGACATAAAAAACTTCAGTGCCAAAAAATTAATATAATATTGAAATATAGTGATGATGTGACTCCTTACTCCTCACAGGTCTCTTAAAAAGCTCCCTCTTTTAACTGCTACCCTCTAGTACAAAGATTTGACAATGGTTGCAGCTAATAAAAAGGGCCAGTGACCTTTTAGGAACCTGCAATGGAAAAGTCAAAATTCAATTGGGAGATTTTTTTCTTCAGTACCTCATAAAGAATGAATGCACTAAATGTCAAGATTTTAGCTCAATAGGAATTTAAAATTCATTGTCAGTCATACAAAGAATGACCTCTGAATAGCATCAAACAAGCCTTAGCTATAGGAACAGAAACCACAGGTGCCCCTTGTCCTCACCTTATCTCTGTCAAATATCACTGAACAATTTAGTGAAGTATTTTAGATTCACATTTCACAGACTGCAGTGGGTGGGCTTCCCTCTCTGCTGTTATCGTCAGTGGGGGTTTTAGTGGAAAGAGAAGCAAAGTGGTGGTCTATCTCAGATTTTTGATCCTATAGGTTGCAGAAAGATAAATCTTGTATTCTTCCACAGTGAGTTCCGCTGACAGTATCACACTGGAAAGGAAGAAGCAAAATAATGTCGACAAGAAAAATCCCTATCACACATGCTGATCATGTGTTTTTAGAGGAGGAGAGCTTTATGTTGTCTGGAAACTCTTCATCTTGGACCACAAGCCATTTTCTGTGCTTTTATAATTTTCCATTCTGTTGTACTTTAAGCCCAGGTGGCAACTCAGAACCACTCTCTCACTCCCCTCTCTTCTTCCTCCCCCCAGGAGGAAGACATGCACCCTTCCAAATATCACAAGGCAATGTTGTGACATTAATTAATATAGTATTAATTAATACAGGATCTATAGCCTATCTGATTTAGGTTTTACACCCGCGCCTAGTAATTACTGGTTTCATTTTCTAGCTCTGCTACTGATCCACTGTTCCATACCTTAGATTCTATAAAGAAGGAAGTTATAAAGTACACTTAATTGAAAAGAAAGGGTGGGCATGTGTGTATGTGTGTGTGTTCGTGCAGTTACGTGTAAGTATGTAACAGCAAGAGATTTAATATCACCACAAAGAATAAGTGTTAGTTGATTCTTTACCTCTATAAGGATTCAGAGTAGTTTTTCTCTCTTCTCTAAAACTTTTTGAAGTTGCCAGTGTAAGAGTTTCTGAAGAAACATGGACAATGTAAGCCACTTGCTGTTAAAAATCAATTTACTAAAGGCGACACTGGAACAAATCCAAAGCTGATTTGAAAATTACAGGGGATATGATTGTAGTAACAGTGGTACCCTACAAAACTGAAGTGTTTGAAGAGGAAAAGTATTGCTGCATTGATTGTTTGACCTGTATTGAAAAGGAAACATGAAAGTCAAAGCTCTGCTAGGTACAAACATTGATAACTGGAGAGGAGTCCTTGTAGTTGAAGTAAAAGCATGCCAGGGAACACTGTGTGCAACTCCACCCCCAGCTGCTGCTTCTCCTTGAACAGGTCAATAATGATAATACGCATCCCTTAGGAAATAGGGCCTAAGGTTTTCCATTTTTTTCCCCTGCTGCTTGGCTTTTTCAAAGACAGAGCTTCAATAGGTGAAACAAGAGACTTGACTTAAAAAAAAAAAACCTCCAGCACTGAAGAGAGTTCACAGTCGCTGTCCTTGAAATCTCTTCTTCACTGTGGTAATCATTTAAGAACAAATTGTCTAACCTTTCATCAGCCCAGGGTAGGTTATGACCATAGATAGAACTGAATCAGGCTATCAGCAGAAGTTTTAGTTGGCAATTTGCTGAAGCAGAACCTGAACGCACATGTGCATAATGTATGCACATCACAGAACTATCAAAATAACACATACAGATGCACAGATAGATAGATGCATGCAGAACTAATCATGCTGTCTCTAGTACTGCACTTAATTTCAAGCAGAGCATGACACAGTAAACTCTTTGGAACACTTATTATCAATGCTTTAACTGGTAAGTAAAAAATCATTATGTATATATTGTGTGGTGCATCTTTCAAGTGCCAGAAAAAAATCTCCTTTATAGAGCCTTAACACCATTACTGTCATCTAAAACTGTTATGATTCACTGCAAATTCCATTCTTGATGGTAAGCATCTGGTGGTAGTGTTAATGAGTATTTCTGGCTGCATCGTTGTGATTTATACGTATTTCCCGAATTGTATAAGACAAGGTGCAGGCATTGCAGATTTCATTGCTGTGCTACACTGCATGTACAAAACTTGCATGGAATCCTTTGGTTATATAGAGAGCATCTTAGTAGATTTCTTAATCAGGATGCATTGCTCTAAGGACTCACTGCCAGCATCCGCCCTGGTAATTATTGCAGGATTTCTCTATTTTCAGCACCATGCATCTTACTCTGCTGATTTTAGGAACTAATTCCAAGCAAGTGAAAGCTTGAGACCAGTAGAATGGCCCTTCTTTGGGATCTAAATAATAATACAGTCCAGGGAGGTTGTCTCCATGATGAAAATCACCAAAATCTATCCTTAGGTGTTGCAGAAGCTAGCCAAACTGGGATTCAAATTCATTGCAAAGCAGATAAAACAGTGGTGCTTGAGGCAGGATGAAACAAGGTCTAAGAAAATAATCAGACCCCTAAAGCAAACAGATGATGTTTTCTGAACTGAACAAGGATCTCCATTAAGTGATCATTCACAATCATATTTATTGACAGGATAAAAGTAGGAGGAAGCAGTTTAAAGACACAGATTGTTCTGGACTATGGAGTCCTACTATCAAGGAGCCAGAAGGACTGGAGACAAAACTGAGATAATGTGGAGCAGAGGATGCAGAATTATATTTCTTTGTGTTGTGATTGTATCCACATATGACTAAAAGATATGGTTGATTGTACTGGATCCCTAGTCTTAGCATTAAAAGTCATTCTCACATTTATTACTTTAAGACACATGAGGACAAGGGTGTCTTAGCTTCTGGTGGTAGCCAAGACCTTTTATCCATTCAGTAGGGAAAGTTTTCTTTTTTCCAGTCCCTAACTGGCTGTTTCTGTAGCTGCCTTTTGACTTTTTCTGCATTCCAGGATTCCAGTTGCCAGTGCAGTTGCCCATGTTAAAAATAAAAGTTAACACATCAAGCATGGCAAATCCGAAAATGCCTGTGACAATGTGGGTTTACCTGGAACCAGAACTTCTCCCTGTGTTGGAGGTTCCCTCCCAGCTGAACACTGGCTGACTGCCACCAGGGCAGGTTTCTCCTCCCAACCAGGAGTGTTCTTAGTGTTGAGCTTCTCCTGGTGTGTCATTTGTATTAAGGATGGATACAGTCTAGAGTTCTTAAAATCTATATTACCCAGAAAGAGCTTCCTGATGTGTGCCTTTTTCGGATGTAAGTCAAGCTTGTTAGCTGCTTCCAGGCTTTTGCCCCAGTTTCCAGACTAGCAGACCCCCTTATTTTTTTTCTTTTCTCTCTTTCTGAGTCTTCTGCCTGTCTGCGACTCAGATCCCAGTACACAGATATTTCTCCACTCACATGTGCTGTTTTGGGCTAGGAGAGAGTTAATTTTCTTCATACTAGCTGATATGGGGCTATGTTTTGGATTTGTGTTGGTAATACAGGGAAGTTCCAGATACTTCTGAGCAGTGTTTACTCAGTCAAGCTTTTTGTGCTTCTGAAACTGTGCCATCAAGTAAGCGTGGGAGGTTCTCCCCCCTGGAAGGAGGGAGCAAGTGGTTGTGTGTTGCTTAGCTGCTGGATGGGGTTAAACTGCAACATAATACTTAAATCTGATTGGATGTGAACCATCTATAAGCTAATGTCATAGGGCTATACTAGCATGCTATCAAGGTACCAAAGGTACGCACATACGTTTCAGTAGCACATATGCAGTTCCAGAGTTGACCTAACTTTTACCTGGCCAGCTAGAAATACCTGCACAAAGACTTTGCATCTGTCTAATCTATCTTTCTCTTTAGTAAAATTTTTTAAACTTGGAGAAAAAGCCAGTCAGTCCAAAGAACTGTTATGCTGTTGGAGACCCTGGAAAGAAAACCAGGCCTTTCTGCCTCATCACGTTAAACACAGAGTACTTAGTATAGACATTTCATTGGTATTACAATCTTAGTTTATCTAATAAAAATATCCATAAATAGGCTAACAGTTTTTCCAGTTTCTTCTTTCTTTAGTGAATAAAAAAAAATCAATAGGCTTGATATTGAAACTGGGAAGCAACAAATTCATAGTCTTTTTTATGACATGCACATCTGATGATATACATATCTGTCTCTACAGAACTTCCGTTACACATTGACAAAGTTAAGCAATACAATAGTAAACAGCAATAAAATAGTAAAACAGTTGTAGTATGATTACATAATACATACTGGAAAAGCAAGCTCATCCTGGGTATTTTTTGGCCACATAAAACAGCCTCTGTGGGTAGAGCAGCAAAACTTGTGACAACAGTTATTCTTTTATCTCTCATTACTCTCTCTCCTTTTTGAGGGGACTTACTTCTTAATATTAGGAGAAGCTTCCTAAATAAAATTGTAAAAAATAACTTGCCTTAGAAGCCCAGGATCCCCTGACACTAACAGCACAATCTCTCTTTATCTTCAATGAGCTGAGTGGAAGAAAAAAAAAGTCAAGAATCAACACATTGTCTTGGACAACTAACATCAGGCATTGGAACAGGGCTTGTGTATCACTCTTAAACAGCCTTAGGGGAGAACATTGCAAAATTACAAAGCATTAAAACAGTCAGCAAACTGACTAGCAGAGATGTGGCCTCCCCCTGTTACTGTGGAAAATACTACTTAAAACTGCAAAGATGAAAGACCTTTTAATCTATTGAAGTAAGAGTAAGATTCAAGTGAAATGTTATAGAGAAACTTGCTATAATTCTGCAGATATTTAGTTCTGCTTATGGCGTTAATACCATCAAAAGAACCCTCAGAAACTAAAGGGGAAATGGCAAGAAACTGGCTTTAACAAAATAAATATTTAATTTTTAGGTGGCCAAATTATTACTTGTAGGTAGAGTGTGACCCACATTCAGCAGCTCTGCAATGCAGCCTGCAGCAGTTTTATTACTTATTGGAAACATGATGCTTATAGACAACCACAAATCCCAGGACATGCCACTGCTGCAAAATCAGATACTCTTCTTATCCCTCCCCTGGCCCAGAACTAGATTGATCAAGCTTGAGTCACTGTATGCTGAGAGCCGCAGGCTTTCCGAATTAGCACAGCTCCCCTCTTTTTATAGTAGCCATTAGCTACTCTGAATAACTTTTAACTCTTTTGTAGATTTGCAATGCAAGGCTTTACTGGCATGATGTTGCTTCACTCATGGCATAGCAAGTGATTTTATTCAAGATTTTGCCTTATGAACTTCTGGTTACATTGTTAGAGGGAAAAAGAATAAAACAAAAAGCAGCCTCAAACTATTTCCACTTGTATAGCAATGCTATCCTCCAAGACCCGGAAAAACACATTGGTTAGTAGCTATTGGTGGCTAGGAATCACCTCTATGGCAAAAGTGACCCCTTACTAAGAGACAGGCAATGTCATGACGTGGAATTTTGACCAATGACAGTAGATATTAGATAAGTTTTGACCAATCCTTTTCTCTCAAGAAAAATGCAAAGAAAAACAAAGAAAACACTTCTTAGCCCTAGCCTTTGTTACCTGAGGCTTCACTTCACTTGAGCATTAAATCTAGACACATAAGCAGCAAGGTGAGGTGTTCTTTAATGCAACCTTCTTTTTTTTTTTTTTTTTTTTAATCCCCAATTCATAATTCTGGGATTTGATAAACTGAAGATTACTTTCCATGGCAGAAATAGTCCTTCAGTACAAAAAAAGCCATCAACTTAACACTTTAAGATACAAGACAAAATTTAATTATTGTGTGGTAGTATGAAGTTACTTGGAGAGAAGCTATCTCAGAACTTTCTGGTGCACCTGGCATCAATCTCTGTCAGGGAAGGTACCACAGACCAATTTATCTGAACAGGACTGTGAGAGTGTGATGACTGAGCCAGTCACCTGAGTACACTCTACTCAGCCTCAGTATCTGTAAAATTTCTAGGTATTTCCGTTCAAATACTTTATCCCCCAAAGCTATATCCTTTGCCAAATCTGTTTTTTAAGGAGATATTATGTACTGCAGTAAGCTCAGGTAGAAAGTGGTCAGTAGATGAATTTATAGCTGTGGGCTGCTTTCTAGCTTTTGTAGCCTCTGTCTGGTAAAAGAAACTTATACCTCTAAAATCCACCTAGATAGTGAAAGAGCAGGCAAAGAGGATGAAAAGAAAACCCCAAAACATTCTGTTATTCTACCAGTTTTACCTCCTTCAGTTTTCTCTCTTCAGTTTTCTGATGCTTACTTTTATTTGTTACATTTTGTTTATCCTTATATTCCTTCTCTATGGTTTCTCAGTGTGTGAATATTTGAAATGCCCTCAAGGTGCATATCCAGCCTTGTATATTCAATTCAATTCCATTATGTTTGTAGATTTCACTCCTGAAATAATAAACTCTGCAGCATGTGGTGAAACAATAAACTTTGCAGGCTTGTGGTGCATTCTGAAAACTCTAATGTTATTGTTACTGATGTACCTGTCTCAAATAACTCAGGATTTTAAAATCACTCCAGCTTTGTTCTGATCACAATTTTTTTTTTTTTTTTTTTTTTTTTTTTTTTGTATAGTATATATTTACATGGTATATAGCAGCTCTTGGTTCTGAATCTATACACTAAGCCCATGTTTAGCATTGGTGTATTGTAATAATGCCATTAAATTGTGACATTTTTAGACATTCTATACTTACACAACAGAAACAGCTCTTAAAAAAGGACTAGGAAAGTTATTGTTACTGCTGTTACTTCTATTCTTCAGGAGCTCCCACTGTGCATGATGTAGTTTTCAAACATAAACGAAAAAGTCTTTATACTTATGTGGTCTTCATTATCACGGAGTTTGATCACCTCACAAACAATTCATTTATTTTCACAACAGAGATCCCTTTGAGATAGGCAAGTGCTATTATTTCCACTGAGTATTTCAGGAATAAAGGTGCTAATGTGACGCTCAGGACAAGACAAAGCAATTAGTCACCTAACAATTCAGATGGGAATTTATAGGGAACTTTGATGACTAACTCTCAAAGGCATCTAGAAATCTCATCTTTATGTAAACATCTTTCTCTATGGGTGAGGTTTGTGTTACATATGAACTACCTATATAGATTAAGTTAGTTGAGTTATATCACTCAGAGAGAGATCTTTCATAGTTTGGAGCATAAATACATCTTTTGATACAAAAACCTGTTTACAAGTTTTTAACCTGTTTTATAAGGACGATTAGTCCTTCAGGGTGCCTTGTTCTTTCTATTTCAGAAGGAGGCTGGCTGATCAGCTTGAAATTAGATTATGGAAGTTAGACGAGACGAATTCAACTCCAGCTGACTTCTCTGAGACTGTATGGACAGAGGGCAGAAGAAGAGGAAGGCTCAAGAGGATCCCTTCTGAAGCCTCAAATATTTCAGTTGTATGCTTGTGTGAGTTCTCACTATCTGCAAAACTGTAACACCCAGATACACAGTTTCTTTAAGTGGATCTATCTGAGGATTTGAAAAGTGAAATAAATGAACAAGTATGATGACTTCGGGGGTATATACTTTCTGATCACTTATATAGCAGGTACACTTACATAGCTGACACAGGGAATTCAACTTAAAGTATAACTTGTTCTGTTTGTCTCCAGCACCATTTTATGCACCTAAACTCTGTTTTTTATGAACACAGATTATTTTCATTTTTAAGAAAGTCTTTATATCACATTGAAGGACAGCATGGATGGAGGAATTTTTGTGTTCCTGACATGGTGAAATGTCACTAAAAAAAATGCTTGTCACAAACTATTCTCCCCCCCCCAAAAAAAAAAAAAAAAAAAAAAAAAAAAACAAAAACAAAAAACCTGCCAATTAAGCTAGGCAAAACTTTTCTCATTTTTTTCCTCCTTGTTAATCTTTAAATTTAATTATCACTTTTTCATTTAGCAATTTTACATGGACAGAAATCAGATACAATGGTGATGGACAGCATAAAAAGAAAAAAAAAAAAGAAAAAAAACAAAACCCAAATATATTAATACAATTTAATTCCATATAGAACTTCTAAGATCAACAGGTGAAAATTCTTCCCAGTTCCGAAGCACTCTATGGCGCTATTCTTTGATTTCTATTCTAATTTTTACTAGAGGCATGTTTTTTAGAAATTATTGTTCTAAAGCCAAATCTTCAAACTAAAGGATAATCTTTGTTAGTAGTTTTAATTTTTCTTTAGTACAAAGCACATGATGCATGACGACTGCAATTCATTTTCTTATGTTTTCTTTCTAACTTTACCAATGCTTTCAATGAAATGGCTTGCATTGTTATGCTGTGTGCACCATAGCTGTTTTTTTTCACAATGGCTACTTAATTAATTTTAAATTCACAGTATTTCATCACCGTTTCTTGAATTTACTATTCCATATATCCAGTCTGTAATTCAGGATGGTGTTACTATATGGCAGTTGGTGCCTAGATTTCAGCCCAAGATCATTGATTGTATAATACTTTCTTAAGAACTTTGGTACACATTATATCTTAACCCTCTGGGAGTGCTGGCCAGGATGTATTTATTCATTGACAATAATGTACTGAAGTAGATATGGCTTGTATTACTTAAATATTGATTAAAGTGCAAGTTTAACCAATGTAGAAAGCTGGAATACTATAACCTGTATGACTGTAAGAAACTAAATGAGTGAACATATGATTGGAACTTCAGTTTTCTTTGGCTAAGAAAATATCAAAGAAAAAATAGGTAAAAGTTTAAGGAAAAACAATGGGAGAAATATGTTAGAAACTTACGCCTGAATGCATCCAACCTAGCTTTAAGCTCTTACATAAGATATCTAAACACAATTGCAGTCAATTCAATTTCCCTACATGGGAGATAGATAGGGAGGCACCTCTAAATGTTGATGTAGACTGAAAATCCCTTTGGAGACATTTATCTTTCCACATTGATTATAAAGAAAGCCTAGACTGACAGTTTCCTAAACAGAATCTCAGCAAAACTCTTCAGTTTAGGCAGGAGGAACTGAGGCTCCAGGGGATGCTTCAAAGTTTATAATGAATAACTGAGGAAGGACTGAATACAGGAAAGTATTCATTGAAATAAAAAAAAAAAACAAACCAAAACCAAAACCAACCAACCCTCCAGTCAATAAGTGTTCACTGGATAATTAATCTAAAGACCCAATAAAAAAAGATAATTTCATTCCCTCCAGATATTTCCTAGTGAAAGCTTATCACCAAAAGCATTTATCCTGTGCTGACTAAACTATTTTAGACTTGTGCTGGAATTTGGAAAGTGGCTGCATCAGACAAATCTAAAGGTTCTTAGGGAACATTTAGTCCTTCTGAAATGATCTGGGTTCTATTCGTCTGGGTCAGGGATTTTAAAGGAAGAAGAGAGAAAACCAGACAATTATCTTTAAACCTGCAATATGGCTGTAACTCATCTTCTGTAATTGCAGTTTTGAGATATGTTTTCTTTCTGTCTTGCTGACAGAATTATTTTTTACAGATGGCTTTATTTCTAGAAGTATAATTTTAGAATCAAAGGGCAAAATTCTTTTATAAAAAAAAGTTTTTATTAAATAAAACACTTTTCTTGAATTGAAATACTTAATAAAGTCATACCACATAAACTGCTACTGTTGGGATTTTGAATATTTAGTATGATGCAGTGAAGACCCAAGACATAGCTTCATGAGCTCCTACTCTCACTGAATTTCCACCATTTACAAATCATCTCTTCTAATGACAAGATACTCTGTGTTTGCTCAAAGCACAAATTATTGCCATATTAAATATTTACTGTTGCTATTGCAGTTCCATATGATGGCTGTAATTTCAATGTGGTAAGCATTTTGAGTGCTCATATATATATATACATATAAAACACAGTCCTTCTAAATGCAAAATAGAATTACTTTGAACTCCAATAATTGTTGTCTTCAAATCAAATAAAAAATGTATTCTTTCCCATCTCTACCCCTCAATAATTATTTCATCAGATGTTACCTTTCCTGCCATTCATTAGGTTCTGTTTGCCACTTTGTCTGTGTTAGTTCATCTGAGATGACAAACAGTTTAATAAGCATTCTTTAAATATGGCCAACGATGTATACTCACATTTTCCTGTGGCCTATTGTCTATTGATTGTTCCATTTTGAACCGTAAGTGTATTTTGATTTTTGTTTGTCAGGCAGTGGATGGATAGGGGATTTTTAATTTTGCAGCTTGACATATATAATACACTTTAACATATCTTTTAAATAACTAGTTTTCTGTTATTTCTATTACATTCAGAGATGAATATAGATAGCTATAGAGAGATATAAAATACACAAATGTATATATAATATTTTTAATACCTACAATAATGAAATTTTTGCAAGCTGAAGAGTCAGATTTACACAGGTCTTACTATTTTCAACTTTAACCTTATTTTCATCATGGTTAACTGAGGTAGGCAACATTTAGAAACAAAATCACAGAATGAGAGAATGGTTGAGGTTGGAAGAGATCTCAGGAGGTCATTTGTCCAACTGCTCTGCTCATAAGGAGTTGATTGCCCAGGACCATAGAATAATAGAATAGTTAGGGTTGGAAAGGACCTTAAGATCATCTAGTTTTAACCTCCTTGTCATAGGCAGGGACACCTCCCTCTAAACCATGCTACCCAAGGCTATGTCCAACATCGCCTTGAACACCGCCAGCAATGGAGCATTCACAACTTCCCTGGGCAACCCATTCCACTGCCTCACCACCCTTACAATAAAGAATTTCTTCCTCATATCCAACCTAAACTTTCACTGTTTAAGTTTGAACCCGTTACCCCTTATCCTATCACTACAGTCCCTAATGAAGAGTCCCTCCCCAGCATCCCTGTAGGCCCCCTTCAGGTATTGGAAGACTGCTATTGGTCTCCACGCAGCCTTCTCTTCTCCAGGATGAACAGCCCCAACTTTCTCATCCTATCTTCATACGGGAGGTGCTCCAGTCCCATGATCATCATCGTGGCCCTCCTCTGGACTGGTTCCAAAAGTTCCATGTCCTTTTTATGTGGAGGACACCAGAACTGCACACAATACTTCAAGCGAGGTCTCATAAGAGCACAAAAGAGGGGCAGGAAGTCATTAAGAACCTCAGCCTTCTCCAAATCCAGGGTAGCCAGTTCTCTCAACAGCTTCTGGAGGGGGCCCATGTTGTCCCTAGTCTGTCTTTTATTTGCAATGCACCTATTGAATCCCTTCCTGTTATCTTTCACATCCCTAGCCAAGTTTAATTCTAACTGGGCCTTAGCTTTCCTAACCTGGTCTAGCTTCCCTGACAACATCCCTGTATTATTCCCAGCCCGCCTGTATTTGCTTCCACCTGTTACAAGCCTCTTTTTTCCTTTGAAGTTTCCTCAGCAGCTCCTTATTCATCCAAGGAGGTCTCCTGGCCCTCCTGCCACACTTCCTTCTAGTTGTGATGCAAGACTCCTGAGCTTGTAGTAGGTGATCCTTGAATACCAACCAACAGTCTTGGCCCCCCCTGCCCTCTGGGTCTGTATCCCATGCAACCTTCCTGAGAAGGTTCCTGTAGAGGCCAAAGTCTGCTCTCTTCAAGTCCAGGGCAGTGATCTTGCTGCATGCTCTACTCACTCTCCTGAGGATCTCAAATTCAACCATCTCATGATTGCTGCAACCAACGCTGCCCTGGACCATCACATTTCCAACCAGCCCTTCCCTGTTGGTGAGCACGCGGTCAAGCACGGCATCTCTCCTTCTCAGCTCCTCTATTACTTGCAGAAGGAAGTTGTCTTCCACACAATCTAGGAACCTCCTGGATTGCTTGTGCATGGCCATACCATCCCTTGAACAGATATCAGGGTGGTTGAAGTCCTCCATGAGAACAAGGGCCTGTGAATGTGAGGCTGTTCCTATCTGTCTATAGAGCGCTTCATCCACCGAGTCCTCTTGGTCAGGCGGTCTGTAACAGATGCCCACAATAATGTCTCCCATAGTTGTTCCCCCTTTAACCCTGACCCACAAACTCTCTATTGACTGCTCACCTGTCCCCAGACAGAGTTCCATACTCTCCAGCCTAT
>JANRGW010026084.1:0-12709 GCA_024733675.1 Psilopsiagon aymara
CAGGAGCAGAGGGAAGAAAAAGGGGGAAGTGAGTGAACAAACTGCGTGGCTGATTTATGGCTTAAACCACGACATTTCCTCAAACAAATCCTTACACTTTTTTTCTTTAGAAAATTATGTTGCTCTTATCAATTTTAATCCTGGCTTTCCTTGGGGTTCAGAGGGGTTGCTTGGTTTTACTTAACAATTGGGATGAAATCAGAAAGAAACTTGCGTATTCAAAAATCCCCAAAGGAAATTACTTTCCTGTGCTTTTCTAGTTGTGTTTGTGATATAGTCTACAAGAAAAAAATCATTAAATATGTCTGAATAATTTTCTTCCAAATTCTACCTCAATTTTCCCCATCTCTCTCATTTTTGTTCATGACAAAAATGAGGTATAATACAACAGAATCATACAGACAGCTTAATAATGTGCTGGAAAATCTTCTCCAAACTACCTAGATAGGCTCCCAGATGCAAATCTTGCAGTCTTGGTTTTTCAGTGACATAATCTCTTCTCTGATGTAGTATATTATGGAGAACACGAAAGAACCTATTTAAACAAGAAGTTATTATCACTAGGAAGAAGTAAAACTGATAAAAAGTAAATAACCCAAAACAGAAATACAAGGGAAAGTTTCAAAACTGTCAAAGGCGTATTTTAAAACTCCTTGTTTTAACACTGTTCCTTTCTGCTTTCAGAAGTTCTGGTCTAAAGGTCAAATATGAAAAAAATTGCAAGCAAACATGCTGTCACGGCATTTCCACCTTAACAAGAAGAAAATGCAATGGTGATTATTTTTTTTTGTTTCCACTCAGGTTTTTTCAGCAGTTGTCTTGTCTGGCAGGACATTTAATATTTTACAGTAGGAATGATAGAACAACAGGGAGGCATCTCCCAAAAATATCCAGTTCATACTCATTCTTTGGTGCACAGTAAAATGTATCTACATAATCCGCACTGTGTAGTTATCTCTTGCACTTCTTAAAAGCACCACTGAAGGGAATCTTGCATCAGGAGAAGAGGACTTGCAATTGCAAAGCTATCCTTAAAAGACTAATCAATTATCTGGTCTATGTTTTCAATACTTTAAAATAAGTTAACTTTTTCTTCCACTTGTAATTGCTACTTCGGAACAAGGAGAACAATCATTCGTATAATTTTAAACATTGGAAGTCTTGATACCCTGTGTCCTTTTTTAGGATTCTCTTTTGTATTTAAAACAGTCAACTGAGAGAATGTTCTTCTTGGTGCTACTGACTTTGATCTTCAACATTTCTACACAGTTTGTTCACTTTGTCAAAATCATTTTGGTTTCTTATTGTCCTCCAAAGAGCTTGCAAATATTCCTAGAATGATAGCATCATTAAATTTTATGTGTACTCTGCAATTTGTGATCCAGGTTGTTAACACTAATCTTATAAACGTGTCCTGTGGAACAGTGTCAAAAGCATTATTGATGTCAAGGTATAACATAACCTTGGAGCCCCTTTTACTGGCTAGGTTAGTTGCCTTGTCCATGAAAGAAATTAGAGTCATTTGACATGATTTGTTCTTGACAGATCCACACCACTTGTTTAAAATTTTCTCACTATTTGCTAGCTACTTATAAATGGGTTGGTTTATGACCGTGTATTCTTTCAAAAATCAAGCTGGGGAGTCTGGAACAGACTTTTCCAGAATGTCTTCCTCTCACCCTTGCTACTCTTCAGAGAAAGCTGCTGTATTTACCTACCTCTTTCTTCCTCTACTCATAATAGTAAATGTCTTATCACAGCATAGCTAAACAGATGTATACAGTTTCCCTGATAATATCAAATGAATTCATCAGGCCTTCTGAAGTTAAGCAACCCTAAATATTCTCCAAACTTCTATTTCTCTTTTTAATCCAACTTCTGTTTTTTAAAATCTATCATTTTAATGATTTAGAATTTTTATGAAAAGAGGAAATGACATTGACTATTTTACTCTTCTCTAATTTTTAAATCCTTCATTTAAACTTCTGTTTCTCAGCATCAGATTAATGCATTTATTTTCATTCTCCTCCAATGTAATTACATACACCAGTGTGTCTAAACACAGGTAACATTTCTAGTTTCTCTGTTCTTTGCTAATGGTAAGTCATCTTGCAGCTTCACCTCTCTGACTTTTCTCTCTGTGTATTTTTTGTCCTATTCCTGTTGTTGTGTTCCCTACTTGGAGGTCATCAAAGGCTTTATAATACAGATATGTTTGTCTATTTCTAATTTTTTCCTGCATATTGTGCATTTTGGCATTTCATAAGTAATGTCTCCTTTAGGAGCCACCAGGTACCTGAGTCTGTTGAATTGGTTCTTGAAGTCTGTTTTTCTCACAATGCTTCTATTTCTGTAAAACTTATTCCTTAATAATTCACAAAGACTGCTTACTGACTTCAAAATATCACTTTCCACTTTGATATTCATTAACATAAAATTTCTGATTCTTTTCCAGCGTGCCAGGAATATTTCAAGAAGTTTTGGATGGTTCTTATTTCCCTTTATAACTTTAAGAACAAATAACTATTATTACCATGTGAAATCCTCTAGAAGTTTTATTTACCTTCAGAAATCCTCATCTACATTCTCTTTATTACATGATGCTCACAGTAAATCCTTACTATGTTATCCTTTTCTCTTTTATTCATCCATAGGCACAATGAAATGCTCTTTCGCTTATTCCTTTCCCTCAAATTCCAGTTCAGACTTTAATTGTACAACATGAACAGATTTATATTAAACAAATTATTGAATCAAAATGTAGATTCCACTAATGCAGCCACATAGGAAAAGAGCTTATAAAAGATTATACCTTGATTATTCTAGGCCTCGGGAAGAGGCTAAATGATAGATCAAAATTATATGGCATGAAGTTAAAGTCAGAAATGATAGAGCAGGGAAGAGTCAAAAGAAAATATCAACTTCTAGAAGGCAGAGGAAGGAAACAAAAATTATTCTAGACAAGACAATATCAGAGAACTACGGTTTCTTAAAAGCAGTTGATTATGAATACGTAAATCAAACTACAAATATTATGGGTTTTTTAAACTACATTTTGGTTATAATGATGAAAATAATAACTAAATTACATATTTCTGTCTTTTTGGAATGCCAAAATTTCTTTCACCTAATAACCATGCTTTTACTTTATTATCAGTTTTAAGAAGGTTAAGAAATTTGGAAATGGAAAAAAAAAAACCCCACAAACCCCCCCCCCCGCATATAAAACAAAACAGAAAAGAACAAAAATAACAAATCTATTTTGGCCAATACTACCCCTATCTTCAAATTTAGTGCATAAAACATGCATGTGCTTTTTCTGTGATTTCCAGCAAGGATATTTCAAGTAGTCCCATGGGACTATATCTAAGAAAACCCACGTTTTTATCTTAGGAAACAGCAATGATGCTCTGTGATTTAGTTCTACAGTGAAGCAGGGGATTCTTTACCTTCCCTGAGTAACCTTTACCTATCTGCCAAGTTACAGCTGTGTGGGTGTAATAATCCCCACAGAGTTTTTCTCTCTGAAAGCTCTTGACCATGCTGGAATACAGACTTAATAGCACCTTCAGAGAATAGCTGCTGAAAGGCTCTCCTATGCACCTTGTTAGAATGGAGTATGAATTGGGCATGCAGCATACACTGGGTAGTCTAAATTCTTGTTTGTGGAATCATAGGTGGAGAATTTATACTTCTTTCCCTGCTATATCTACATTTCGTGTTGACAACAAATGGGCGTATGGCATGGGCTATATGGCATGGTTCACCTCACTCATTGTTTTTTTTAACCATATCCCTACTTTCTCTCTTTTCAAATTCTTTTTGGAGATTGCTTCCCTAAGTAAGGTTAGCCACACTGTGTGTAAATAGAGTTGCAATTCTCTGAAAAGCACCTCCAAAAAAGAACTTCAGTGCACAAGCTTGAAGCATAAGATGTCCTGTCTCCTGTCACAGCAGTCTCCACAGCCCAGGGTTAAATATCACAGCTCTGTTATGTGATATCTAAAGAGGTTCAACCATCAGAATGGTCTTCGTAATAAACTACCTGAAATAATTCAAAGAAACAACAAAGGGATAGTATTTTACAACTCTGCTTTTGTGAACACTACAGCCTGGATTTTGTCCTGAGGCTTCCAAGCTCAGTTACTGAAAAACAAAGAATCAGTCACACATCTCTTTCCAGACATAATTTTGGAAACACTATTCTTCACTTTATTGAAAGAACTAAAATATTCATTGAAACAATATAGATTATATATATTTGAAGCAATTAAGGAACTTTTGCATGCTTTGTATTAGGAACATTATTACATCTTTATGAAATGTCAAAATCACTCATAGCTGTTATGAATTTTTTAGGGACCTTCAAGCAGAACACTTTCTTCAATATCCTGTTTCTGTAACACTTTGACTTTTCAGCAGGCCAAGACAAAGTGGACAACAACTTAGTGTTGTTGAAAGAATATGTCTACAACCATACTAGCATGTAATTTAGCACAACTGGAGAAGATCACTACATTGAGGCAGCTGAGGCTGGAATTGCAGCCAATCTCTATGCAGTTTTGGAACTTGAGATTAGATTTCATTGAGTCCTGTGAGCCAAATATCTTCCCCACAGCCATGTTGCAAAGCTGACTAGTCACTAGTTCAACACTTCATATAGTCCCTTGGGGATCAGGTTTGGTGTATGCCTGTTGTGCAGGCAAGATCTAGTTTCCTCAGAAAGGAGCCTAACAACTGGTGGATACCAACACCATTCTATCAATAGAGCCTGTGCACAGTAACTGAGGATGCCAAACCTGGACTACTTCTCTAAACCAAAATGGTAAGATACTGTTGAGTGTAATACAGTCCAAAAATAACCAAACAACCCATTGCTAGACTTTACTGACATTTGAAAATTCACACAAGATCTGAGAGTACTAACAATACAAAATATTAAAAATGCATGCAAAAATGGGCTCCAGAAAAAGCATCAAAATATATTGACAAGGAACACTATTGTCTTACGCAAATCAGAATGCCTCTATGATGTCTAAAAAGTCAGAAGTTTTTGTTTTTCTCAGGGGCATGGAAGAAAGTATAGGCAGAATAATATTGATCTGACGCCACGTTATCAGCTACCTGCAAAAAGCAATGTATGTCCTGTATTTTATGTTAATTTGTACAACAACAACCTGTACTTGGTTGTTTCTTACTAGAGCCTAACTATATAAAACTATCAGGTTTTGATGATTTTGAAATCAAGTAGGGTGATTTGTTTGAATGGTTAAAAGAGAAAAGCAGATGTACAAAGATAATCTAAGAAAAGGTGAAGGAAATACAATGGAGGACTGTGATCTTAATACTCATAGGCAGCCTTGGAGTCTAATAGTGAATGGTAAGGCTTTTGACAAGCTGTTTTAATGCACTGATCTAACCTCACCAGACAAGGAAACATTTCAATAAACAAAGTGATTAAAGCTGAGGTAAAATTGTCTTCTCAGACACTGCTACACCGTCACTGCATCTTGTAGAATTGTAGGATATTCAAAGCACATAGGTTTCCATCTAATCTGTAGTTGATAAAGACAAAAGTTCCCTAGGCTTCTGCAAATACAGTACTCATCTAAGCTGACAAAGCCAACTCGCAATCCTATGCTTGTGAATCATAGAATCATAGAATGGTTAGTGTTGGAAAAGATCTTAAGATCATCTAGTTCCAACCCCCTGCCATGGGCATGGATGCCTCATGCTAGATCATGTTGCCCAAGGCTCTGTCCAACCTGGCCTTGAACACTGTCAGGGATGCAGCAAGCATCACTTCTTTGGGCAACCTCTTCCAGTGTCTCACCACCCTCACAGTAAAGAACTTCTTCCTTATATCTAACCTAAACTTCACCTGTTTAGGTTTAAACCAGTTCCACCCTTGTCTTATCACTACAGCCCCTGATGAAGAGTCTCTCTCCAACATCCTTCAAACATTAGAAGGCTGCTACGACGTCTTCATGCAGCCTTCTCTTGTCTGGGCTGGACAGCCCCAACTTTCTTAGCTGTCTTCATATAAGAGGTGCTCCAGCCCCCTGATAATGCTCGTGGTCCTCATTTGGACTTGCTCCAACAGCTCCATGTCCCTCCTTACATTGAGAACACCAGAACTCTATGCAGTACTCCAAGTCTCATGAGGGGAGAGTATAAGGGCAGGATCACCTCCTTTGACCTGCTGGTCACGCTTCTTTTGATGCAGACCAGCATATGGTTGGTTTCTGGGCAGCGAGAGCATGCTGAAGCCTGCTTGTTTTATGTTTCTCATTGACCAGCACCCCCAAGTCCTTCTCCACAGGGTTGCTCTGTATCTCTTCTCTGCCCGACCTGTAGCTGTGCCTGGGGTTGATACTTCTTGATTACATCATGGTGAGCCTAATGCAGCACCTGGCTGTGGTATGGAGACATTTACACTTACAAAAGGAGAGGGTGATGTGGTAAATTTTGAGAGACCGAACTGAATGAAAAAACTCTGAAAATGAGAGCCCTGCAAACAAAGTGAGAGAGAAATGCAAACAGAGAAGGAGGCAGAGAACTGTTGGGAACATTTGCCTGTGTGAGACAGTCAAACTGTAGTGGTTAATGGCAGAAATAGGGAGTAAGAGACAAAAACAGGAGGGAAAAATTCTGGGGAAACAGCTGAATTTTGGTATTCTGCTCAAAGATGAAGTATGGGGAAAATAATTTGACTTAATGTTCATTTTTTATAAGAGTATAATTTATATATATTATTTATATAAATATAAAAATATATTTCACACAGCATAATGTATATAATATACTAATATAAAACATATTAAAGTGCAAATGAATTTGCATCGACTATGTAAGCTAGTAAGTATAAGTATAAACATATACAAATTGTAAATACAGAAATATATATTTATATACATATGGTGAATTAGCATTTGCTGTAGCTTCAACAGCTGTTTCCACAAGCCTTTTGCATTGTCAGAAAATGAAATCTTAGGGAGATTACAATGTTTTCCCAAACTTTTTATTTATATAATGTTTACAGTACATCTACTGTTGGTGATAAATAATTCATTTAAGGTTCATGAAAAGGTTCCTGGTTGTAATTTAACACTTCTTTACTGTTTACCAATAGAAATCTGGCAGTGTGCACCCAGCTGGATATTACTGTCTTGTGAAGGGTTTCCATGTTCATAACATGATTTATGGAGCTCCCGCACTCCCCACATGTACATACCCTAGAGTACACAAGCTTTTATGTTATCTTCCCCATTCAAGTATAATAACCATGGATGCCTCCAGATGCTGCAGCAGCAGATACATTCCTTATGATAACCAGCAGGAAACAAGCCTTTTTGTTTGGGTTTGTGGAGGGAATAGTACCTTCCCATTTGTTACCCTTCTGCTTGGATTGAAATGCTGAATCACTCAGGTTTGTAGGACGAGTGTGAAGCAACCTACAAAGAGCCAACAGCTGCTTCTCTAAATGTGAGATCCTTCAAACTGTGATCAGGCTCAGGCTCCCTGGACTTTCCTGGCAGTCAGTAGTCACTTTTTTCCACACAGAGACTTCACTGACAGAACTCCTAAGATGGGCTCCACCTGGATAAATGAAGAGACAGGAAAGAGAGGTAACAAAAAGAGTCTGAAAAAGTGTGTGATAGGAAACAATCAAGACATTTGATATGGGAAGGAAAATAAACTAAAACATGAAATAATGATCTGCAAGGAACTATGGTGAAGAGAAAAAAACACATTCCTTAAAGTATATAAAAGTAACTACAAGAACAAAAATATCCCATGTAATTTAGTGAACAAAAACCTGATTCTCAATTAGTATGTGAAAGAGATTGTGGTTTTTTGGTGCTTTTTTTTTTTTTTTTTTTTTTTTGTTGTTGTTGTTGTTGTTGTTGTTTTTTTACTTCTGGAGCTCATTATTATGCACATTGAATGAATATGAATAGGTGACTGGAGGGCAAAACTCACCCTTGCTGAACCTATTGTATCTACAAGTTGTAAAGATAATTTAGAAGTTTGTTTCTACCTTGAAAATCACATAATTGCAGAACTTTTCAGAAGAATTTTCCAAAGAGGAATCTCATAGTTTTAAACCTCCCTGTACCATATATCCAGCTTTAGTGAGAAGTTATTTACATCACTGACTAAAAAATAAAGTTTTGCAAGTTTTACTCTTCAGGCATCAATGCTCAGATTTGTAAAGTTAAACTGGGATACTGTAGGAGGAAATATTAATATGGCCTCACTTAAGGACCTGCTAGTCCTTTCAGTTCAATAGAAACAATAACTAACTTGTTTGTATATGTTACGCAACTTAGCAGGGCAGGCCAAGGAGATTAAGAGACACAATGAATTTAACAAAGAAAGTAGTGGCAGAAAACCATATGAGAATAAGGACACAATGATTTCTACACATAGCCCAGGATCACGTCACCAACAACAGTTAAATATAAACGCTACATGAATAAAATGAATAAAAGCATATACACACAATGTCCTTTCCTTTTATATTACAACTACTTAATTTCTTTGAAGTCATTGTAAAGAAACCATCTCCAGTCTACCTTTTAAGGATAACTTTTGCTCTTTAGCCTGTCATAGATGGTAAGACCTTAAGCTTTGTAGGTCCCCAGTTCTCCCTTGAAACCCTTATATTTGTGACTTTCATACAATCTTTCAATTTTTAGTTACCAAAAAGATTCTTGAAGATGTTACAAATGTTCGAGTAACTCGGCTATTTCATCCCTCAGTTTTTTTACTTCATGAGCTCTCTATGTTCTCGGTGATTTCCAATTTTTCATTGTGTCAGTAAATTCCATAATCTGTTCTACAATTCATAATCTGTCACTTCAATTTCAGATAAATCATTTAATAATGACTCATAAAAAAACAGGTTTCAGTATTGGATTTTTCCTAGGTCTTGCTACCATGAGCAAATGACAAATGTAGAGGGCAAGAGAAAATTAAATAGTCACATGGGTTGTTATCAGATAAATTAGTATCATCCATTTGAAAAGTACACAGTGTAGTTATCACATGGCAATGCAGATCAAACATCTCAATGCAAAGTAAAATTCATCAGCATAGGCCAAGGTTCAGTGGTCCCTGGTTCCAAAGGACAATGCAATTGAAACACTTGCAGGGGAAAATATTCGTGGTGCATTGTTTTCTGTAATGGGTCATCACCTTGACCCAAAATGTAACTATCTGGAATTTTCTTTCATGGAAAAAATCAGAATGTACTCTTTTAAAATTCTGGAACACAAAAGCAATTTTTTTGAGAATTTAAATCAAGAAGTAAATTTCAACTGCAGCCAAATATTTTACTATCATTATTCATTTAATACTTCTTTTTCTAATCTTATTTCAACTTCATATGCATGTTTTCTGACAACATACAGTTGTCTTTATTGCACTTCATGTCCCTACTTCAGTGAACAATCTGGTCATAATACTGAGGCTTGTTGCATAGCGCTTGTCCTCTCTTTCTCTCTCAAAAGATTTTCTTTCAGAACTGCCATTTGTCTTTGGTTGAACTCCCTTGGATGACACCTTACTGGTGACCCTGTGGATTCATCTTTGACACTGTGATGTATTTCACTCTCAGAACCTAGGTATTATGAATTTACTCTCGTCAGCTCTATTTTCAATTCCTTTAAAGAAAAAACCCGAGCATGTTTCTTAAAACATGGCATTTCTTTCAAAGTCATACAGAATATCTTTTAGCTCTGCTCTGTCCATGCAGTTGTCTTTTTGATTCAGTGTCCTATTCCTCCCTTCCTGCCTTTCCAGCTGGAAAGGCAATAGCTTTCTCTTTGATGAGGTCAGGTTGTGGTCATCCCCTTCTTCATTACTTGTTTCTCTTGATGAAAATCTCTAAAGGTTTATTTTTAGGGAAATATCCCATTTTCTGCCAGTCTCTGTTCTCACAGCCCCCTCCTGCCTCAGCATGATGACGTCTATGGGGCCTGATTCTGCCTTTGATGGATATCCCACCTCAGCTACCACTTCTGCTCTTAGGTCACAAGGTTGTTTTCCACACATGGAACAACTTGTAGGTGGTAATTCAGGTAGGAATATGAAAATGTTGTGGGATGTTCTGGGACTGAGGCTTGTATCAATATCTTGGAAATTAACTGACAATATCAGCACTTGTTGGAGTACCACAAGACTTAGTATATTAACTTCTACAATTTTTTCTACATCAAAATTCTTCGCATATTGCAACCCTTTTAGAATCAATTTTTAATTGTTATAAATTTTTAATTTTAGTCCATTTTTTACCTGATTTAAAATCTGGAACTTATTTGTTTTTTTCTGTGGAAGACACATGAACTCAAGCAAACCTGCTGAGAGACAATTTACAATCCGTACTCAATCTATGCAATTCTTAAAACACTGTTTTACTTTCTCTGTTTAATGCTACATACATTTAAATAACCTGTTTTTTTTAACTTTGCACTTACTGCTTCCTTTTGTTTGGAAAGGGGGGGGCGTTTTGGTGTTATTTTTAGTATTTTTTTTACCTTACATTCTGCAATCAGTCAGGTGATATGGGAAATGCAAAACTATAAAATATGCCTGGCTTTTCTTTCTAAGGAACAAGACCAAACAGCTGAATTTGAAACTGGAGAAATTCAGGAACTTTTATTGTTTTGGTTTTTTTTGGTGTTTTTTTTTTTTTTTTTTTTTTCAGGAAAAGGTAGGAATGCTTCTGCTGTTAGAACAAGCTTTCAATAAATTTGGTTTCTTTATCTCTTCAGCTTGGCTGCTCTTCTGAAAGATCATTTTGGTCAAGTACAAATATATCCTTGAACTTTAAAATATCTTGTTAAATGTAAACTGTCTAAGATACACAAATCCAGATTGGTTGATCTAATGGACATTTCCAGACTTAATCTCACTGCACCTGTGATTGTAGCATTGAAACTAGATTGTGACAGAGGAGAGGGAAAATGCAAAACAACATACCTTCCTGCTTAGCTAGCCTCAAAGCTTAGCTATGGGGAAAATCCTGCTGGCTCCTTTTATGCCCTGGACTCAGAACATTGTCAAGGCATGGACACAGGTACACCATGAAAGAGAAACGGTTTGGCACAGGGGAGCTTTTAGAAAGTCTTGCACATGCTTCCTTTCTCAGTTACACAGCACCTGCTTTGCTTCCCACCACCTGGCATTGGATTCCCAGTTTTGGGGCTGACATTCTGTTTTTTAGAATAATTGCTTTGTTTCCCTGATGATTTTTCGAACTGCTTACACTTCAAGCAAGGCTTCCTTGTCTTAACAACTTTGTCCTTCCTTTGCCAAGCCAGCCCTGCTTGACAAGTCAAGATGAAAAAAAAAACCCCAACTTTCTTTCCTCTCATTCCCAGCAAATCAGTTTCTCTTCCTTTTTCTTTATTCCTCTTCCTGCATATGGGATTAAACCTCTTTTGGCACAGAGTTGTGTGACGCATGACACAGAGCATGAGAGCATGTGAAAACTGCAACTACCTCATCACTCATCTGGTTGCAGTAGAAATAAGTACTTTAGTTTAAACTACCCAGGAATTACATGGGATCCAGCATTATTATTTTAAATAATGAAACCTACTAACGTGAGCTTAAAATTGCCTCTCAGCACAAAAGTAACTTTCAGGAGCTATTCCATTCACAAAAGTTGAGATGTATATCAATCTAGCTCTATTCTACCAAATCTACAGTGCTCTAATACAAACTAGGAAAACAACCTCTGAGTGCATTTGAAGTAAAAACAAATACACTCCATTCTGAGTCCACCAATCTAATATGTAAGACAATGTTCTCTGATAGCATCAACTCAAAGACTGAGTCATAACTCTGTCTTTTTATCCTTGATCACCATGTTGAAATACTTTTGCTACTACTAAAAGCCTTTTGAACTGATTCTTGCTCTTTCCTGTTTCAATCAGATAACTTCTTTGCAGTAACATTCAAATGCCACTGCCAGAAGTTTCAGAAGAAATTTAGAAGCCATGAAAGTTGTGATCTCTTCATTATCATTTTAGACATGAGGTTTGTTTTTCATATGATAAGGTGAATCATATTTTTTAGCATAAAATATATTCCTCTTGTTCATACATTGATTTCACCAAACACTTCATGTATGATACTGTTGTGTTAAAAGGGGAAAAAAAAAAATAAACCCTTTGCTTTATTAGAGGGGCCAGGAACAGCTCCAATATGCAACTATCAGTCCAGCTGTGATCAATATTTAGAATCTCACTGATCCAGATTCACTTACAGTGCTCCACACTGCCCAATACAATCAGGGGCAACTGTCGGTTCGGTCGTGTTTGTTATTTCAAACCTCACTGATCTGGATTCACTAATAGTGCACCACACTGCCAGGTCAATCGTGCTCATGAACTCTCATGGCCATACTGAGGGATGGGGTAGTGTTCAGTGAGAAAATTACAATTGGTTACTGAAATGCAACAGGTACAAATTCTTATGGATTGACGGTGATAGATACTGTCTGCAAAGCACGTGAAAATAACAGTTACAGAGATACAAGCGCTCAATAAAATTAACACAGCCTGGCTCTAAAATATAAAGGTGACAGTGAAAAGTAACTCTATGGAGATGCTAAGTTTTCCCAGGGAAGCACTGGATACAGTGCAAGTCTCACCCACAGGTGCCCCTGGGGGGGGGGGGGGGGGAAGAGAGGGCCAGC
>JANRGW010026089.1:0-13892 GCA_024733675.1 Psilopsiagon aymara
TCAGTTGCTGCTCAGTAATGTTTACTCTGACCAAGGACTTTCTGAGTCTCATGCTCTGCCAGGGAGGAGGAGAAGCCACGAGGAAGCAGAGACAGGACATGTGATTCAAACTGACCAAAGAGGTATTCCATACCACAGCACATCATGCCCACTATACAAACTGGGGGCGCTTACCTAGAAGGGTTAGATCACTGCTAGGTCAGGACAGGTATCAGTCAGCAGGTGGTGAGCTGTTGTGATGGCAGCAGCAGTGGTTTGTGTTATACCTTAGTTACTGGACTGTTCTTATTTCAACTCGTGGGAGTTACATTCTTTTAATTCTCCTCCCCATCCCTCCAGGAGCGAGGTGGAAGTGAGAGAGAGGCTGCGTAGCGGACTGAGCTTAAACCATGACAGCAACTGCATACTTTCCAATATGGCAGAATTATTTCTAAGTCTACATAAGTAATCACACTCACAGAGTGCAAACACCATAGTATTATAGGAAAAGGAAAACTGTGGGAAATTGTGCTGGCTGTTGTAAGGCAAATAAAAATGCTTCCAAGAGACACACCCAGTTATCATCACATTGCTGAGAAAGACAATGTCCACGGTATTTTCATCTGTCAATTCAGACAATACAATCAAAGATTTAAAAAAAAGAAAAATACAAAAAGGACATTTAAATGCTATCCCTTTCCACTAAGGTATGCTAATACATTAATTTTGGTGGCTTAAATTTTGTTTCATGGCAGTGAAAGGTTGTACAAGTAATCAGCCTACTTGCTACCAAATCTATTTCTAGCTGATGAGTTTTTCTCTCCACAACTCACAATTTTTCATGGTACAGCATTAGAGGCACAACCACTCCTGATGGCAGGGATTCAAAATTATTCGAAATGTTTATCAAAAACTATAAAAAGAAAATACTTCAAAAAGGCAAATGTCTGATTATCACAAAGTTCTTCATTTCTTCTAAAGCAACAGAAAATACGATCCTGAAGAGGTCATTCATTTGTAAAAAAAGTCTGTGCAAATAAAAATATTACTATTAGCTGCATGAATTTATAAGAGACCACTGCAATGGAAAAATGAAAAGTGCTAAAATTAAGATAAACTAGATAAGGCTTCTAATAAACTCCTTCACTAATTGTTTATTCCATTAGTCATAACTCAAGTGCCTGTGAGAAAGAAAAAAGGAAATAAAAAAAGCGGTCATGGTCTGATATACAGTGTATTCAGAATTATAAAAGAAATTTTATTTTTTGAAAGCAAAACAGATGTAATTTTAAATACATAAATCCAAATTCTATACTTATGTAGCATCAAACCTTTACAGACTCACACAGAAATTTCAGTACAATAAAAACCAGATTAATGCTATTTTATCAACATGTAATCAGCTTGTGGAGAGGATATCACACATAAAAAGTATACATGAGGTTTTTGTACACAATGATACTACTCAAACAAAAATGCAAAGACTCATTAAAGCTTCATTAAAGATTTAATACATCGTGTTGCTGATTTTCAATTACCATTTGCCAAAAAGAAAACAAAGAATCACACAAGCTTATAAGATTTACAACCTATGCATAATGCTAGCCGAAAAAAAACCGTGCTATGATTAAACAGTCTGGAACATAGGCTCTTTTATTAGGTTGATAATCCACAAACAATACTTTGAAGTAATTAAACATTTCTGTATTTCTCAACTTTAACTTTTTAACCACTGGCCAATTTTAAATTTATTTTATGAGTCTCAAAGATAACAGACATCCTTTAAGCTTCATGGGCAATCCCAGTTCAACCTCCCAGTAGGGGAAATATGAGCAGAAGTCTGACAGTGGCTGGCAGACCAACCCATGGGCAAGACCAAACCAGCAGTCCAGGTCTTCAGCCTGACATCCTCACACACTTCTGCTTCTTGACCAATTTCCTGACTTCATTGGCAGATGTGTAGCAAGGATATAGTGAGTGGGACAAGAAGCCAACAGAACAGTAAAAGTAAGGCAGACTTATGAAATCCTTATGAATCTTAAGAAAATCAGGTTCCATGTGCTTGTGTTTCTTCTCCAAAGCACTGCGGGAATCACAGTCCTGCAACTGTCTTTATTGCATCACACAGATCCCCAGCGCCAGACACTCTTCATTTATTTGGTCCTGGTTTCAGACCATACCCAGCTCTCATAGCAGAACTTTCACACACATGACTGAAACCTTGCACTGACCTGCCACTTACAGGGTGGCCCTGATGCCAGCTAGATGACCTGCCTATCCCTTCAGCAGCTTTGCACAGCGCAAAGAAAGGCCATTTGGCCTCTGATGGGGCAACGGGGAAAGGACTGTGCCCACTCCCTGAGAAAAGCTGTGCTAGCTACTCTTGTGCCAGGTTTTCTAAATTAACTGTCAATGACCTCCAAGCACAAACTAACAAAATACTGTGAAAGTGAGTAGTCCAGACAGCCTGCTGCTTTGAATTAAATAAGAAACTGAAAAGGCCTTATATTTCAAAACACCTGGAGCTCACAGAGTTTTACAGCATTGTAACAGGGATCCGAAGGCATCCCACCTCTGCCTGCCAGATGCTGATGCCACAGCAGTGCAGGAGGCATGTAATGCAGTTACAAGTCATAAAACAGAAGATAATTCCATTTTGTTGTAAACTTACCAACCAGGTTTAACACAAGAGACTCCATAAAAAATGTCTAAGCATTATACAACCCCAAAGTTTAGTTCCTTTAAAGCATACATTATCCACCTACTTAGCAATCATTTCTTTGATAAATACTACTCCTGCCTGGCTTTACTCCAGGACTGATTAATTCTAAATTTTGCAACCTGCCTGGGCTCTGAGAGGACCACCAAGTATGAACAAACTGTGAAGAAAGCAAAAGATTAAGCATGAAGATAACTGCACAAGAGCACCTTTCAAATACAGAAACACAGATCTAGTAGTGCCAATTCCTTGACAGGGCATTTTGTGATCCACCTAATAGTTCCAATGAGAAATTTATTTTATTTTTTTTTTAATTTCCTCAAGCTTCATAAACCTGTACATCAGAGGAGAACAATTTTTCATTGATCATAACAAAAAATATCTCTTTGACACCAAAATTGTCTTAAAACAGCTGCCCAGAATCCAAATTGACTAGTTTCTGAGTTTGGGGTGTGGGTTTTCTGTTGGTGGTGCGTTTTGTTTGTTTGCTTTCACTATATTGCCCAAAAGATCTCCTAAAAAAATGCCAACCAACAACAAACCACAAACAAAATCCAAGCAAACAAATAAACAAAACCAAAGCAGCAAATTCTTCCAGCAAAAACAGAATAAAAACTACCAACGCGACGAAAAGAAGCAGAAGAGTAACAGGTCATTTTCACTTCAGAAAGGTTTGGGTAAGAGCACTGTTTAAGAACCACTTTTTTCCCCCAGCTACAAGCGAGTGTCTTAAAAATTTTGTACTTTACTTTGGAGATGACTGAAAAGCTGAAAAAGCCATTCATCAACTGAGCCATTCTGAATCTAAGAGTGCAAGCGTGACAAGAGTTATGGTATACAGCTTACAATGACAGTATAAGAGCTACTTAAACAGATATTGGTTGAAAACTGAACAAAAAAAAAGGGGGGGGGGAGTGAAAAGTTAACGCAAAATTGTTCCCAAATAGAATATGGGCACGTCCACAATGCCTCAGGGCTTCCTCAGGTCAGTTCCCAAGTTAGCCTTTGATAGTACCAAACACATGGATTAAATACTAAGCATAGACCTCCAATTTATTCTAAATAAATGTAACTCCACAAAAATGAATACAGCTTTGTGTCACTGATAGGATTACAGCAGAGCAAAAGAGATTTAAATCAGATGCCTCTAGACTGTTTCCCCCTCATTAAAAATATTGTTTCTTCTACATTCCTAGAGTAAGTGAAAATCATTGTTTGGGACTTCACTTGTCATGCCAGAAGCAAATCAGTGAGATCCGTAGAGTTAAAAGATCTTAGAGACTCTCAGTTTCTATTTTCTATCCATGTACTTTTTCAAATTCCCAAGGATGTGCAACCTTGGGGTCCCCAGGAAGAAAATCACACTTAGGGAAAATATACCTAAACTCAGAAATAACACTGTTGATAATATCCTTCACTTTCACTCGTTTCTACCTCAGGGATTTTGGAAAGCCCAAAAGCACAGCCTCAGCAGCTTTCCAGGGCTTCCACAATGCCATGCTCTGCTAACCTGCTCATTGCTCAAAAAACACCAGCATGTTTGTCTCTATGGGGCATCTCTGGAGTTATTCTAGAGCACAAGTTAGTGAAAATGTAAACAGAATTATGCAATGTAATAACTGCTACGCGCTACTTAAAACATAAAAGATCATCTCCCACATGTAGAGAGGATTATCAATTCATTACTTCTAACCCTACTCCCCCAAAACTGAAGCAGCAATGTCACCTCAATATTTTTGGTTTCTTTACATAGAAAGAAACAAACAAAAGGGCATTTGGAAATATTTTTAATTTCCAGGTATTTGTAGCACTTTTCATGAAATATATATACAAGTTAAACCTTTGTACAAGCTTCAGTGAATTTAACCAAAAGTCATGGAAGGCTGTGAAGTGCCTTCATAACAAGCCCCAAGCATCACACACTAGTGTTTAATTACATATTTTGTATTTATGAAAAAGATAAATGTTATTCTAAGCCTTAGAAGTTCCTGGAAGTCACAGACTCTACACCCGAGCTGCCCTACCATTCCACCATTCCCTCAATGACTTCTGATCCAGCTTACATATGAAACAACAACAAAAAATACCAGCAATTTGTTATCAAACTTAGAAATAAAAACCAAAAATAAATGTTGATAGTCCCCTGGCAGATTTTCTGGTGTGCCCTCAAACTCCTCAAACTACTAACACAAGAAAAATACAGCAGTCATGAAGTACAATTGACAGGCAGACCACCAGTACAGCAACCCACATGCAGCACCTGGCTATGAGGACCACACCACCTTCTCCATCCTCCTTTAGTGTTGCTCCAATTCTAAAGCTCTGGAAAAGCCTGGCAAGTTAATGGATTTCACACATCCTTCAAGCGCAGGAAAAAGTTCTTAAAGAGATAAAATACATCAGTATCTGCTCTACGCCTCTTACAGAAGCTTTCTTGGAGACTGCACAGTTTTTCAGTTCAGACTCAAAACAGCCTCTTCTTTGGCAAACAAGTTGAGGAAGGAAGGAAAGCAGAAACTGTATGTACAATAATTAGACCATTAAACGCTTGCAAGCAATATACACCCAAGGAATCAACTAATTCAATGAGATACGGTAAAATAATTTTCTCAATTCTGAGTTGCACTGAAGCCACAACACTAGTTCTACACAATTGAAATCAAATGATTTACAATCAAAACCTCACCATCCAATGGAGTCAGGCTTGATGTGCAATTATAGTCTTTTGGTCCTGTGCAAGGCTGAAAAATTTGTGACTGTTCAGCCTAGAGAAGAGAAGGCTGTGGGGAGACCTCATAGCAGCCTTCCAGTATCTGAAGGGGATGTATAAGGATGCTGGAGAGGGACTCATTAGGGACTGTAGTGACAGGACAAGGGGTAATGGGTTCAAACTTAAACAGGGGAAGTTTGGATTTGATATAAGGAAGAAATTCTTTACTGTTAGGGAGGTGAGGCACTGGAATGGGTTGCTCAGGGAAGTTGTGAATGCTCCATTGCTGGCAGTGTTCAAGGCCAGGTTGGACATAGCCTTGGGTGGCATGGTTTAGTGAGAGGTGTCCCTGCCCATGGCAGGGTGGTTGGAACTAGATGATCTTAAAGTCCTTTCCAACCCTAACTATTCTATGATTCTATGATTCTAAGGATGGGGTTGTGATTGCCCAGCAGGCAGCATTGCCTAGTTTGTATGCTTAAGGTATTACAGTGATGGGTGAAAATGTGGGTATATGCTAAAGAACATCAGGAAATTCAGGATGATTACAGAGACAGCAATGGTGTACAGAAGTAACTTTACTCAGTCTTCAATTACTAATAAGCATTTTCCACAATGCAGATTTTAAGAGCATGGTAAACAAGATTTGCAGAGAAGAAACAATCAGAATCCTCAGGGCTACAGTGACACTGTTTGAACAGCCTGTACGAAGCAAGAAGAGATGTCCTCAAATAGCTCAAGGCATCTTGCAATTACAGTATCCACTCCATCTTTCCAGGAAAAAAAGTTTGTGTACAAACACACAGCACTTTCTTTTGACAGCTAGCTCTGGCAGCCAAAGACACTTCAGCTGGAGATTATACTCTCCCTGGAAGGAAAAACTAACACACAGGAACTAAAGACCTTTTTGTTGACCTGTATTAATTCACAGATTACTATCAATCATTTCCAAACATATTCCTTTTCTGTGTCTCAGTTAATCCAGCATTACCATCACCATTTCTCCTAACTTTTAGAATTATTTTTCCCAAGACCTATAACTCCCAAACATCTTTCTTTGTTTTCCCACTTTAAAAAAAAAAAAAATTACTAACCCCCCGGACATTATTTCATTAAGGGTACTTGTACAGTGTTACCATTTTTCTCTTAATCTCCTTTTGCCCAGCATCTGTACTGCACTCCCTCTGCCATTCACTGTGCTTCTATCTGAACCTTACAGTTTAAGTATTTTTTTCCTACAGATTTTACTTTCCCAGTATTCTTTAAGGAAGAAAGGCAAGTAGCATACATTGTGGTAATGCTTGGAATTACATAAAAGATAGACCCACTGGTACAGGACACACTTCTTAGCAGTATTCCAATCAATTGCAAAGGAATAAAACAATGACTATGAAACATGACCATATGCCATTGTACTACGATCACCTGTGAGACAAGTGATACTGATTTACCAATAATATCTGATCTTCTTTTGCAGGGATCAAACACACTACTGTTCATTCCTAACCCTTATTACACTTCCATCAACCTTTATATATCTTAAACTACTAAAGCAGTTGACCACTAAAAGAGTCACGAAATGCTGCTTCAAGAGCAAAACTGAAAAGGCAAATAATTTACTACATCCTTACCATACATAGCTTTGCTTCCTGCTGCTTCTGCTGGGTTAGGAGGTAAGATTATTCTCATTTATTAACAAAAGGAAGATAACATTTCAGTCCTCTCCAAATATTAAGAAACATTCCTAACCTTTGACTATCCTTGTGTTATTTATTTCAAGACAAAACCCCCACATTGTAAGAGACACAAAACTAAGGCAGAGATCGAAAGTTTACATGTTCTTTTGAAGCAAAGAGCTTTAATGGCAAATTAAGCTCCAATACTAGCAACCTGCAACAAGATTCAACATTACACTTGACTCAGTCCACGTAACAACTTGCTGTCTCTCTTCAACCGGTCAAAAATTGGCAGAGTGAAATCTTTCTCTCACAATAGACATTACAAAAACACTAACCCTGGAATTCTTGAATTGGCCTCAGTTCAAGGAGTTGGGGAAAAAAAAAAAAAAAAAAGCCTTTACTGGCATAGAAGCAAAATGTAATATCTTCACAGGGTTGACTAATAACTCAATTTCTACTGTAATTCTTTTCTTGACAGCACAAGGTTTACCAAATAAAATGGAGAAAGTTTTCTTCTGAAACTCAGGAATGCATTTGTCCTTAATGTATCAATAAAAAAAACCCCACACAAACCCTCATATAAAGCAGTGTACAATCACAGCAGCAACAACAGGTAACCAAACGCTACAGAAGTGCCATGTACTTGATATGCAGGTGATAACAAGAGAAACCTGTTACAAGGAAGTCTTCTACTACTGTAACTCACTGGGCAACCTTACTGGTGTGGTAGAAGAAAACCAGATGTCATCTTATTTATGTACATACAGATAATATCCCAACAATATACTCAGCATTAATAAAAAAATGTAAAATTGAGAAAAAATCATTTCTTTGACCATATATTCACTAAGCCACAGCAAAAAGAAAGACTTTCCCCAAGTGTCAGAGCTATGCAGAATGGTAACTCCCCACTGCCAAGTCTTTAGCATAAATGGACAAAGATTTATTTAGACAGTTTGCCACTGGCTCGAAACTGGGGGCTGTGAAGCTTTTTCTATCACAATGGTGAAGCATCTGCCAATTTTTAAGCTCTAAGGTTTTCCCATTAACCCAGTCCATGGTTCTGCTATAACTTCGAAGAGATGAAGTTGGATCTTTTTTTCCTGAAGCATATATATGTTTCTAGATTAAATGCATACTCAGACTCGAGCTACTTAACTCTCTCCCCATGTGTTTTTCACATGTTCAAAGGCGTTTTTCTAACCTCAGTCCCTCACAGATAAAAATCCACTATTAGATCATTGGTTTTTCTTGGGGAATATGTTACATATACTGAGAAATCATGAATGTGGCTACATTTAGAAGCAGAAGTATCAGCCTCCTCAGGACAAAGAAGAACAAGTGGAAAACCATGATGACATAACTTACAAACCAGATACAGATGGAAGAAAAAAGAAAAAAGAAGTGGATTAAATCCTTACCACATACAGTTCAAAGGCATTTAAAATACAAAGTACTCTCAGCAAAACTAGAACACACCAGATGCAAAACAAATGCGTAAATGAGATTATTTTACAGACCTTGTCACAGGTGTGGTGCACATCCAGATAGAGCTGAAGGGTGACAATGCCATGCTTATAAGAAGGAATCCAATTTTCACATGCTACACTTGGGACAGGAAAGATAAAATTACAATTTGCACACAGGAAGGTTTCCTCTGAGGTACCTGGGGCTGAGGTTGAATAACTGCAGTCATAAAGAAAATCCTGGAAAGAGAAATAAAAGCACTGCTACCATCCTGAGTCCCCAGACAAAAACTCGCAACAGTACCACTGCCATCTCATAAAACGCAAACTGAAATTGGTGAATTATCAGTACATGTTTGCCTCTGACATTCAAATGGCTCTTCACTAGAAAGTGTCAAAAACCTCATGAGTTCCTTGTGTCAGTGCTTGGTAAACTACAAACATCAGAAAGAACAGAACTGGGAGCCACTATAAGAGAATTCAGGAATCACTGCCTGGGCAGAAAGCGTATCACAGCTGATGAGCAACCGAACAAAAAAACAAACTTGTAAGGCTTTAGTCCCTCCTCAGCAGCAAACAGCTTCCAGATTTGCACCTTTGAAGCTTAACATGTTGTTCCACATGTTTTCTCATTAGACAGGACTGCAGCCAGACGCTTTGCTCATTGGACTGGAAAGGCATGGTGGAGATCTTTTGCTGGATTCCTTCCTCTTGGTGGAAAACGTTTGTATTTCCTGAACATTGCTCTTAAACAGCTGTGGTCATGGGATCTTAAGGTGTCTTCAAAAGATTCAGTTACCATGCAAGCGTACAATAATAAAAAGACTTGAGAAATAGCAATCGTCTGAATATGAGATATTCAGATAAAACAGCAGGTGCTTTTAGTACTGTAAGCTAACCCTTGTTATGCATTTGGCATTGGCTTGGTTATAGCAGATATGACTTAACTTATTAACATGTTGCATCATCAAAATGCACCAGATGGATGCTCTAGTTACATAATATCTCCTCCCTTTCCCACTCCCCTCCTCCAAACAACTCAACTTTTAAAGAGCAATGACAGGCATCAAAGCTGAAAATCCTATGTTCGTAGTTACTTACCTACCAAAGTGCAATCACTGCTCTATTACTTTAGCCAAAAGTAATGTCAGAAATTGGTGTTGATTTTGAAACCATTTACAAAGCTGTATTGACAGAGTGCTTGTGAGGGTTCAAGATGGGCTGTTTTGACAATGGTGAACATGGAACTATGCACAACTGAAAGTCTCAGGGAAGTTTGATTTTTTCCCAAATAATCCACTCCTGCCACCATCCCCATGCAAGCTCCACTGACACTGCCACAACAGGTGACCAATAATTTTTGCATTTCCAACATCCTAATTTGTCTTCTTAGGGTAAAAAAAATTACTACATCCATGTCTTTCCCATATTCTCCCCCTTAGGCACATGTCACTGCTGCTGATGGACAGACAAGAGTGGTGCAAGGCACCAGTGGAAAACAGGTGGGTCTCCAGTAAAGCTGCAGCAACAGACAGCTGCCTCACATTGCGTGACTCTTCTCGGCAAGCCATCTTCCTTCCTAAATCCCTCCAGCATTTCAGCCATCCCATTCAAACCAAGTGTGAATAGTTACAAGTGACTTCACAGCACACCATAATAGAAAGACTTTGTATTTGCAAAAATGTCTTCTCTCTCTAGGATGAATCCCCACAAGTGCCAGGCGAAGATCAATGAAATCAGCCCAAAGACCTGATTAGATTCCTCTCAGAGAGAGTAAAGTAGGGAGATTATAAGGTACGCCACTATTCAGCACCTCACTACATCTGAAAAGCCACAGAAAGAATGCCACCAAGGTTTGCATGCTACTCTGACATAATAAGAGTGTGAGACCTCAAAAGGCCTTGAAGCCACAGGATTCCCATCATGCACCAGAAAGATAAGTCTTTAAAAGGCAGAGGAAATAAATTGATGGTAGATGTGCACATAATTGGAGGAGGTTAGTCTTTAAGGGATGCGTGACTGATTTTTTTACACACTAAGACACAGAATATTATAAAAATGGAAGAATAACAGCTTCTTTGTGTGCTGACATTAAGTTCTTGCAGTTCATATGATTTATAAACCTTCCGACTGACTTCAGAAATATTTTAACTGTCTGAAAAAATATCTTCTTCTTCCTTGCATCACAGTAAATCCTGAATTACTTCACCCCACCCTGTGAATTCCTTCCAGGTAATTTCACGCTCTGGTTTCAGGTGCAAGACACCTACAAAAGTATACATATCCCTCAGCCTGTCGAATTGCCCAAAAGTCACCATTCTATACACTCTACCATGTGAAAACACAAGGCTTTTGGACAGGTAGCTGAAAAAGTAATTCTCTACCAAATAAATGAAATGCTGTTTCTTAATAAAAAGGAATTCTTACCTTACTGCTGTTTGTGCTATTCTGTTATCCAAAGCATATCTAAAGTATGTATATAAGCATGCACCACAGTGCCTGTGGATGCCACTGCTTACAAAACCGCAATATAGAGTTTAACACTGCAGATTAAAATTGGGTTAAGAACTAGTCAGGTTTCAACACAGTTATATATTGGAAGGAAAAAAAATAATCAAAAATATCTTTGGACCTTTGCCTAAGAAGTCATTATTTTCATGGATAAAGATACTGAAGAAAAAGTATCTTCAATAAATACAAATTTGCATACCAGGAATGTGACACATAAAGATTGCTTTTGCTCTGTGCACAAAAAGGCTGTTCATTGTAGTTTTAATTCCTAGAGAATCACCAAAACGCAATAATTTTGGGGATAGAGAATTCACTACTTTTTTGAAAACTGACTATATGAATAGTACCTGTATAAAAACTAGCACAGTGCTTTTAATACTAATTTCTTATGCAACTGTATTTCTACACTGCTATACAGTCCAAAATGCTTCTGTTAGCTATCAGGTGGTAATTTATCCCAAAGGAGTCTGACAGAGAATCAGATCTCCTCTAGAAAATGCTTTGTTGTTCCTGGTGGCTGACAGCTAATGGCTGGATCCCAGTGACATAGGCACTTTCATAACCAGTGCAGCAGAAGACTTCAGGTAATGTCACCTGAGAAAACCCAAGTAACCCAAAGAGTTACCCGATACATAATCAAGACTTTTTTTTTATCTAAAATAAGCAGCATATATCATGCAGCTTATGGACATCATAATAATTGACTCTTATCCTTCCAGCACACTAACTTGGCTTTCCCCGAGACAAAAACTTTTTCAAGAGGTGGGTATCTTGGTTACAAAACCAGAAAAAAATCAAATCAGTAGCTAACCTGAAATACTACTTCAAGTTCTTATTAATAAAGTAGTTAGATTTTCATCCAGAACATATTTTGATGTATTGTCAAAGCATTAATTGTGTGTATCTTCTAAAATAAAGATGTATTTTCTGTAGCCTTAATTACCTTCACATTTGCATTCAGAAGCAGCTTGACCTAAGCTGAAATAAAGACATTCAGTCTTCACAGTCTTCTTAGGTAAAGAAATAAAAATGTATGTGGGAGTGTGTTAAGTCCCTAACTCAACTTCAACTGCAAGTAAAGCTGCTGATTCCCAAACTGGTGTGGCCTAATGGGTACCACACTCAAAATACAACCCCATTAACACTGCCTGACTTCGGCAAGACTAAACCAGAGCAGCCAGACTAATTATCATAAGGATGGAGTTAAATTAAAGCCTAGTTGCTGAAGCTAATGCAGAGCCACCATTATCAAGCAGAGCACTGTCTCCTCGGATGGATGCCCAACTCCTTTCCAAGAAGGCATCTAGCTTAAACATCTCCCCCCACACCTTGCAGCCCTAACATGGTCCTCCTGCACAGGGAAACTTTCAACAACTTCAGGATTTTCTCACTGTTATGAAATAAAATTAAGCATGCCAAAACCTGAATTATGTCACGGCAATCTCATAAGTGGATTACATTAATCATTTATCAGCAAGGGAAGATAATTCTTGAGAGAGAGCAGAACCCTGAGTTCATCCCTGTTTTCCATTCTGAGACAAAAAGTACAATAGCTGCGGACATCAGAAATACATGCGATGTTTGTGGAAAGGATATGTAAAATGTCCACTGAAAACGCAATGGAATTAAAAAGCTATATACTAGTTTTTCACTGACTCTTTTATTTAACAGAAGTTTCTATCAGCTCACCACAAAGTTACTGGGGTAAGATATTCTTCATTAGGTAAGAGGTAACTGCACAGAACATAATTAGCAGGAATGTTGCTTAATCCTTAATAATTTTCTTTTTTTTATAATGCTCTAATTTTAAAACTATTGCAACACAATTTAACACAAAAAATACGTCTTTTCTGGATGTTACTTCTCTATGTCATCTATCAGGTCAACGGATAAGCTAGCATACTCATATTTCAGCCCTTTCATGGGTGGAATAACTGTGGTGAGATGGACTTCAAAACCAGCACCCATCAGGAGGTGACCACTGTTTCCCTCACGTGATGAAACCCCAACACTCCATCGCCCGGAAGCTAGTAGCAGCATGAGCAGCTCTCTTCATGGCAGCCTGGCCAGAGGGCAGGTTGGAGGAAGGCTAGCCTCCAGCAGCCATGCCCCATCTCACCAGGGCAGTGAGCAAAATCTTCTGCACACCCTTATGTCTGAAGCCCACAAGAGGCACAGCACTTCTGCTGCAGAGCCTCACGCTTTAGTTAAGCCAAGGGCTATCAACATAGCTTGCACAGCTCTCGCCTTAGTCACCTGATTTGAGCAGAGCTTTGATCAGATGGCGTTTAGGGATCCTTTCCAACTCAAGTTACTCTGTGATCATAAAAAAGCTGGTGTGAGAAAGCTGTTAAGAGAAAAAAAAAAAAAACCCTCAGCCCCCAACACACATCACACAAAACATACTAATTTCCTCTTCCAATAGTGGAGGCAGTACCCACATTCCCAAAATTCACCTGAGACAGCCAACATAGAAAACCACTGGTTTTGCCTGTTACTTGGATTTCAACACTGTCAAAAGAAAGCTTTCAATAGCCTTGGGAAGACCTAGAGCTAGAGCTTTTACCCTCTGCTTCCTCCTCTGGCAGCAGCTTTTTTTGGGCATTATTCATTTGTTCTTTTTAAAATGTTTAAAATTTATTTAGCCTAAATAAGACTTACATTTAAGATTTCTAAGCATCAACATTTCAAACATGATCAAAACCCCTTCAGAATAGACACCCTTTAAATATATGGCCGTGGTAATACTGTTATCAGAACTCATATATCAAACTAAATTAAAAGGAAAAAAAATTAATAAAACCTAAGCATATATTGGGGGGGGGGGG
>JANRGW010026090.1:0-10284 GCA_024733675.1 Psilopsiagon aymara
GCTCTCCGCTCCGCTCCGCTCCCTCCGCCGCCGGCGCTCGTGGCGGTGGTGTTGTGTCGCCGCACGCCCTCGGCCCCCGCCCCTCCGCGGCCTTCCCGCCACGCCGTAGAGGCCTTTGCCGAGGGCACGTTCAGTCCCCGCCCGCCCCGTGGAAGCGGGGTCGTTCCGCTCGTGCCCGCGGCTGCCATCTCCTACTTGACACCTCCTGGGCCTGGCGCCCCTGCTAGGCCCGGAGGGAGCCAGGTAGGGGACGGGGATGCGGCCGAGCTCGGCCGGCAGCCCCCAGGGACGGCGGGGTCTGGCAGGACGACCCGAGGGGCAGGCGCTGGAGCTCCTCCTGTTGTCCTGCCCGGCTGGTCACCGGAGTGGGAGGGGATGGCGGGGCTCAGCTCGCTGGTGTTCCTTAAACACCCCTCAGGGATTTCAGAAGGTAACCTTTGCGCTGGGTGTTTATTACTTGCCGCTTGACCCGGGGAGAGGGTGTGCCGCAGCCTGCGCATGGCTCTGGGCCGGGTCATGGCTCAGGAGCCAGCACTGCTGAGCCACTGAAGAGTTTGGCTGTCAGTTGCTCGGTATTCCCATTTCCAGCTCCTCCTCGTCGTCCTCTGACCAGCTCAAGTTGTCGTCGGAATCCTCCTCCTGTACGGCCCTAGGCTCCGTTGTGCTGGCAGCCTTCTGCTCACCGCAGGAGTGTGACCTGCTCGGGGGGAGCTCCAGCCTGGCCCAGGAGCCACAGCTGGTTTTGCTAAGTGTGATCTCCACCTTGGTGGGGACCATGCTCACAAAGCTCTTCTCTATTTCAATGACCTAGAGAGAGGGAAAAGTGCACACTGAGCTGTGCAGAGAAGGGCAGGCAGCACATGCCAGGAGACAGAGCAGGATGAAACCTGGGCTGCTGCTGAGCTTCATGATGTCCAGCTTCATCTCAGCAGCAGTACAGTGCTGATACAGAGCTCAGGGGAGCTCAGCTAGCCGCAGCCACATGCAGGGCTGCAACACAGCCCTCTACCCACAGCAGTAAAAGCTGCTGAAACACAGGCATAGCCAGAGGCAGCAGCACACACCAGAAAGAAAGGCAAGAAATGCACACATGAATTTCTGAGTCTCACTGCTCTTCCCCAGCCAGCAAGCAGTAGAGAAATCAAAGAGCCTCTGAAACAGCTCTTGTCATAACCCCAAAGGCATTCCCAAAGAGAGATGGCTATAAATGTCAGTACACGGGTGACCTGGCCCAGGAGCAAGAGCAAGCACAGGCTGGCTTGCAGCATTGCAGCCCAGCCCCATGCAGACTGCTGGCATAGGGAAACGAGAGTAAACAGAATCTTACCCCCCAAAGGTTCATTTCGGCCTGGAAAATCTTATTCCCTTCAAAGATGACGTGAACCTCAAGCTGAAAGATCAACAGAAAAATACCTGAGTGGGTAGCACATCACTGCCGGAACTCTTCCCCAGACAGTGCATCTGCCTCAAAGCACCAGAACGCATCCCATATCCTGGCTCTGGTGTAATGGTCTGGTGATACCCTTGGGATCAGTTCACCCTCTGGAAGCACTTCACCCCCTTCAGAGCATGCCAGGTTCACCTGTGCCACCAGTTGAGGGATTCAAGATCAGCAAAGCCACCTACTGAGGCTGAAAGCTGCTGAGCCAGAGTGGCTGGGCAGATGCTCGTGCAGCAACGAAGCCCAGGGACTCTCAGCTTTGTGACAGCAGGTTGGCAGTGCCAACCCCAGCTGCAGCAATAGACCAAATAGGCCATCAAAGAGCACCAGGCACGCAGCAAGCTCCTGGCCATTGCTCAAAATCAGGTACCATGAAAGCACCCCCCCAGCCCAGCTCTGCCATCCCCACTCACCACAGTACGGTTGGCTTTCACACTGCTGAGGGCAGGCAGCGGGTTCTTGGCGTAGACCGTCACCACCACCTGGCTGCTGGTTTGATGCCAGTCCTGCCGGCATGACACTGCCTTCTTGTCCTGCCATGGAGAGGAACCCATCATGGCACAGTGTCTAGCCCAAACACACTTCAAACAAGGTGGATGTCTCTACAAGGGATGCTCCTTTGCAGAGCAGTGGCTGAAGCAGCTATCAGCCAAACAAGATCAAACCCTGCCTTTTGTGCTTTTTTACTGAGGGGAGGCAGTTAAGGACACGTTAAGACCAGAGATATCCCTTCTTGTTCTGGAGTCACTTGGCTGTGCCCAAGCTCATACATGCTGTGCAGAGTCAGAAAACTCAGTCTGGAGGGCAGCGTAGGGAGTGTTGCTGGGTCACACCACCATTGTAAATTTTGGAGGCAGGTGAGACCCAACTGGCCATGTTTCTCTTTCCTCCCACCCCACAGGGCAGCTTTGACTGCACCAGGCATTTCTGGAGCATCTCCAGGAGACAAGGCCCCAGCAGCCCTCATCATTGCAAGCTAAAGAAATGCCCCAGGATGAGACCCAGCCCTGGCCTCAGGTGACAATTAGCACAAAGCATATGCATCACAACATCACAGTTCATTCCCTGCAGCTTCCTTTATATCCACTGCATGTTTTCTGCTCCAGGACAAAGAACAGTCTGGTGTCAGAGGCAGTTGCTCAGAGCAGTGCTGACTCAGAGGAACATGGTGCACTTTCAACAATGTCCTGGGCCACTTTGGTGCAGCTTTCCCAGCTGAAGCCTGTTTACAGCCTAGAGTTTTCCTGGGGAGACTTACACATACACACACAACACTGGGAATTCAGATATTCTCCCTATTGCCCTGCCACAACACCATGTTGCTGTACAGATGGGATCCCTCCTGCAAAGCAGTTGCAGAGATGAAGCTTCGTTAAAACCAGATTCAGTCACCTGTCAAAACTTCTGAGTGTTTTTGGGGGTTTTTCCCATGCTTGGCAGCCTGCCCCTGTGCAGCAGCCATCAGTGCTGCCTGTGCTGTGCCTGGGGCCAGCTCCTGCCTTGTGCGGCTTCCTATTGCACATCTGCCTGTTGGCTGTGAGAGATGACACTTTTGTGAATGCAGGAGCAGCATTTTAACTAGCAGCTGGGTGAAGATGAGGCACTCAACCCTGCACAGTCATCTGTGGCAATTATGAAAATTAAGAGAATTAAACGCAGAACCCCGTGTGAATGCAGAGCAAGAGAAGGAGCGCCCTTAGGTGCCACCAACCAGACTGTGCTCACAGAGTCCCCCCCACCAAAGCCCTCTTACCCCCTTCCCTGCCCAGCAGTGCTGCCCGCGGCTGCAGCCCGGCTGTTCCAGGAAGGTGCTGAAGTCCGTGGTTTTGATTCCGCAGCAGCTCCAGTACTTCACCCTGGAGAGAGAGCGGTGACCTGAGCAGGGAGCCCCTGCAGAAGCAGGCTTTGGGGGCGGTGGGGGAGAGTGGCCTGGAGCCAGCGGCTCCCCCTGCCCACCTCGGGGATGTTAACCCACAACTGCACTGGCCACATTGCTGAGGCCACACAGCCTTGCAGTGCGGCACTTACAGCCCTCAGCAGGGTCAGTTTGCTTCCTGATGAAGAGTTGTTTCTTACCCCTCATGGAAGACAGGAACACCAGGATGGAAAGTACAAACCTCTGTGTTGCTTTCTGGGCCTTGGTAGATCTGTGGAGCAAGAAGCAGAGGAAATTTTTGGCTGTGCTTCAGGCATGAGGCAGCATGACACCACCATTCATCTGCCCATTGGTTCCATCCCTGCTTAGCGCACATCATGATGCCCAACATCACCCTTTCACTAGGTCTGGGATCTGTGACGACTTACTCTGGGACTCTGCCTCTATGGCAGGCTGGCCCTGCTCCCTGCTTGTGCCAGCAGGGCAGCCACCCTAAGCTTGCCAGGACCACAGAGCCATCCTGGACACGCTGGCAGCAGCCCTTTTGTATGCCACATCCCAAACACAGCCTGATCCCAGTCTAGGACTGGGCAACATCAGGTCAGTGGGAAAGTTTGTACACCACCGAAACTTGCTGCAAGGTGCTAGGGGCTGTTTGTCCATCCTGTTCTTTCTCATCCTTCCCAGAGCATGTCAGTCTCACGTCCTTATTCACCTGCTGCCTTTTACTCCCTGTTCACTTCCCTCTCTGCTGCTTTCCAAGCTTGCCAGCCCTCCCGCAGCATGGCCCCTGCAGCACACACAATCACGGAATTTTTAGGGTTGGAAGGGACCTCTGGAGATCATCCAGTCCACCCCCTGCCAAGGCAGGGCTGCCTAGAGCAGGTTATACAGGAACGCATTCCCGTCCAGGTGGACTCCTTGAGGCATGCTGCCTTGGGGTGAGATACAAACTGGGCTCTGCTGCATTAATTAGATGTAGACGGGAATTATTCCACATTTGTTTTATCTATATGCCCATATCCTGAATATGTGCTACATTTCATTGCAAGCCATTAGCAGCAGTGAAATGCAAATGTACCTCCAATCAGGAAGCTAGAAACCTCTGGCTGGAATGTGGCTGGGAAGTGACAGTCAGCTGCTCTAGGGATGGGATGAGCAGGAGCATACAGAGCTGATGGGCACTCCCACCAGCACAGCACCTTGTGGAACTGGAAGATGAGCCCCTAAGCTGGACCTGCAGTACTGCTGGCCGTGGGAAGATGGGACCTGCTGGGTACTCACCACCTTGCAGGCTGCGTTCTTGCAGGTGGTGCCAACTCTCACCTGGGCGGTCGTCTCCTCTGTAAGAGCAGCACAGCTTCACCCTGGAGCGCGCACCCCCAAACCCTCCCTGTAGCCCCATCACCAGCTCCCCAGCTTCTCATGGATGGCCCCTGAGCACAGCCCATTGCAACGTGCCTCAAGATACAGCTCTGAGGGTTTGCTGGTACTGAGCATACAGCACCTGCCTTTCTGTGCTGAACCTGCAGTGCAAAACCCCACGCTGGACTTGCCATGTGCAATCCCAATGCCATCCATCAGCTCACCGCTACTTGCACAGCTGCCCTCAAGTGCCTCGTCTTTGGAGGACAGGTTCAGTTTCTCCAGTGCCTGTTCCAGAGACCTGGATACTTTAACGGGCAGCAGTTGTCTTGGCTCATCAGAGCTGGGAAACAGCAGCAGCAAAGGCTGAGTTAGGGTCTGGGCTTTTTTGCAGTGTGTCTCTGCCTCTCCAGAGGAAGCAGCAGCACTTCCTCAGGAGTGCATGCAGAGTGCATGCAGAAGTGGGACAGCAAGGCAACACTCTTAGCTGAGCCCATCTCACCTTGGTCTTTCCTGTTGCATCTTCTCAGCTGATTTTGGTCCTTGGATGATGAGCTCCTCCACTGGTTTGGCCTTCTGATTGTCTGAGGTCTCCCCTTGGCTGAAAGGCTCAGGAGGCTTCTCCTTGCTGTGAAATCCCTTTGTGCACCCCTGAGCAGCAGAGGCAAGCCCTGATGCCTGCTTTGTCCTCCCTGACTGGCACCTGCTCCCAAACCCTGCAAGTTTCTGTGCTTTTCTGGTTCTGTGTCCTGCAGGGATGGGCTCTGATACTGCACCAGGGCAGGGGTTGAGGCTGCAGAGGTTCCCAGAGACAAGTCAGTGTGGCAGCCTCACCAGGGCCATTCAGACAGGTCTCAGCTCTGCTGCACCCCAGCCTGGTAGCTGAAGGGCAGCAAGAGTCTCCCCAACATCCTTGGTCCTCTGCTGCCTCCTTCCCCCCTGACCCCAGCACCACTCAGATTTTCACAGCTGTGTTTGTGCTTGGAGCATTCGTGTTCACCCTTGCAGTATTCTGATAGGGAACTATAGCTCCTTTGGACACCCTTCTCCAGGAGTGCCTGCCCCACACTTTGAGAGCATCACCCTTGCAGGCTCCTTGGAAGCAGATAGGAAATCCCTGGTTGACAGGCAAAGAGGGCAGCCTTGGCACAGGATGGGGCAGAACAGCACAGAGCAGGGGCAAGGAGGAGAGGACAGAGGAGAAATGGGGGCATTTGGGCTGGTGGGTCCCTCACCTTGATGGAGAGGAACTCTGAGAAGTCTGTTGTGCGCTTCTTGCAACAAGACCAGCCCTAGGCACCAGGAGATGATGGACTGGTCAGGTATAGGCAATCCCACCAGGCACAAGGCTGCAACTGCAGCCCTGGCTCCTGCCCCACTCACCTTCAGGGCATCGTGGAAGATGGGGACACCCGGGTGATACAGGCAGGAATCTGAAAGGGGAAAACCAGGAGGATTCCAGGAGGAGCAATCCTACCCATGAGCCACCCATGACACCCAGGAGCTCTGAGCCAGCTCCTGCCATGCTGGGCTCAGCTCAGCCCTGTTTGGCAGCTCAGGCCATGGCATGGCAGCCAAGGCTGGTTCTGAGACCAGGAAAACTGCCCACATTCCTCTCATCCCAGTGCAAAGCAGACGAGCCCACTTACCGTTGGTGTTGTGCTCAGGATCAAACCTCTGCCCACAGCCCTTGTTGTAGCACAGCGATGCCATAGCTCAGGTGTACTTGTGGCTTCCTTCACTCCTTCCACAAAAGTCTGTTGGTCTCACATCCCCACCTGTGATCCTCCCCCTCTGCTTTCCCCCAGCTTCCAGCCCAGGCATCGGGAGGTGGCTTTGCCTATCTTTGGAGGCAGTCAGAGGAGGTGGCTGGTAACCGGAGAGCAGGCTAAAGATGGACACAGCAGCTCAGCAGCTGACAGGACCCGGTGCCTGTGTTATCTCGAGAAGCATTTCTGTCCTGCCCTGCACCCAGCAGAGGGGATGGACACCGCAGGCTGGGCAGAGGACCTCCAGCACCCACTGTCCTACCAGCATCTGGCATGGGGGAGCTGGCAGCACCCCAGTGCTCACACTCAGCTCAGGGCAACCCGTGACTTCCCCTGACAAAATGCTCTCAGTTTCTTCAGCAGTTGTAGAAGCAGTTAAAAATTTCCTGAAAAAAGAAGGGAAAAAACTTCCCCGAATCACAGGGCAAAACCTGTGCTGATCTGCCCCAGCCCCAAAACCACCACTGTCTGCTTGCAGGGGCTCCAGCGGAGCAAAGCACTGCATGTGGCCAAGACACCCTTCAATGCAGGGTCTTGTTCGAGCTAGGGATGAAGATTATTGTTGCTGCAGAAGAAGAGCACAAAGTGTTACATGGATCCCCTGTACCCAGGAGGCTCCCTGCACCCATTCTGGGACCTGAGGGTTTCCCTTTACAGAGCTCTACAGGCCAAAGGTTTTATTTAATTCCTGTAAGCATCTGCAACAAATACTCTTTTCTTGTTGTTGTTCCTGTGCAGGGACTGCTGGACACCTCAGTTTCCAGGGCACTGCCTTGACCTCCCAGGGCACACGCACCAGGAGACCATTTCTGCTCAGGAATTTGGTTTGATGTAAGCCCTTGGCACTACCAGACAGGGCAAAGGGTAAGTCCTGGAGGTAGAAGATCCCAGGGAATCTGCTTGGGAGGGGAACCGGCAGGGCACACTGTGCTGATGTAACCCCATTCCCGTCCCATGATGTTGGTTTAGCCCAGCTAATCCCCCTACCACTTCCTGCAGTGTCCAAGGGTATCTCCAAAGTCCAGAGTCAGGATGAGCTTTTGCCAGAGTTCTGGAGGTCACCAGGGAGATGACTCCAGACTCATCTTGCACTGCACTGCTGCTCACCTCCAGCTCAGTTCTGCCATCCTCACCTTGTGATGCCATCACCAGCAGTAACATCAGGCTTTTCTCTGTCACCTTGTTAGCAAGGAAGACAGCTGCACAGGAGGGAAGAACACGTACGACCATCACCACCAGGCCTCCTCAGACCTGGGTAGCCTGTGTATAAACCCACAGCCACCCAAAAACTAGGAGGGAAACATGAGGGTGCTGGGAACTGTCATACTAGCATGAACAACACGGATTCAAGCTGACCTCCCTCAAAGGTCTGCAGTGCCTCAAGACACAATAAATGACACAGCAGTCCCAAAGATGGGTAAAAAAAAAAATGGTGTTGACATCCACAGCCTCTGTTCAGGTGGGAAGGATCACTTGGGAGCCATGAAGCTCAGGGAATTTGCAGTCTTGGGGGCTGAACAGAGCGATAGGGTTTCAGTTCTCCTTGTCCTTTCCACAGGCTGGCAGCAGGGCTGCAGCTGTCACCATCCCAGTGCCAGCGAGAACCGGGAGCTCGCATTATTGTGCGCGCTGGGAGCAAACACCATGGAGGATGCTGTGGCTGACTCACACAGTGAGGCTTGTCCTTGCAGAGGGACCAGCAGGCACACGGGCTGCTGCAGCTGAGCAGAGCCCCCTCAGCACCAGAGGAGCAGCAGCCCGCAGCCCGCAGCAGCGCTGCTCTGCCCTCACTCCTCCGCTGCTCCGCTGCAACAGAACCTGCCAGAGCACAGCCCGTCGGTGACAAAGGATAGTTTGGGGTGTCCACAGCTCTCGGCACAGGGGAGGCTCCCCAGGGAGGACAAGGTGAAACAGAGATGCACTCCAGGGGACACCTTTGGGCACCCTGCACCAGCACTTCAGCACCCTCACAGGGAAGAGCTTCTGCCTCAGAGCTCATCTCAGTCTCTCCTCTGGAAGGTTAAAGGCAGCGATGGATGGGGCAGCAGAGAACTGAAAATAGAGCCTATTTGGTTTATGTGCACTTACTGTATAACAGAACAAAAAGGAAGTAGAAAAAGGACCAAATGATTCTTAAACCCAACTTACGTGTTTGCCTTTGAATGATCAGGGTCAAACAGTCCCCCAGAGTCCTGGGGAGAACATGCTGGATACCTCTGAGGAAACTCCTGCTCACTCCTGGGTCCTCAGGATACCCTGTGGAAACAGGGCAGTGTAAAAGGAGTTCAGTCCTAAAGCATGGAGTAGTTCCTCCATACAAAAGGCTGGTTAGAGAAAGGAAAATCCCTGATGTACATGCTACAGCTACATATGCTATGAGGCAGAATTCATGTTCTAGTTGCCTGGGAAATAAAATATTCCCTATAAGAATATATGTGAGCAATTCTCCAGCGGAATTTCTGCCCAGCTGCTCTTCTTCTGTCAGCACTGCTCAGTACCTGCAGTTGTCCAAGAGGTCTGTACTGATGGTACTCAACAGCTGAGAGAACAGCTTGGAAAAAGACCATAAACACCATTAGAAATGGGCCTGCGGGCAATCTTCATCTCTCCATTCAAGAGCACTGCCCTTCTGCAGCTTGGGTTATTACAGAGCTATTGCCCCAACACTCTGGTCTCATTGGACAATTACACCTTTAAATTGGAATCAGCTGCCCAGTTGATGAGAATTTTCTCCCTGTAGCTCAGGCACTGTCTTGCTCCCAGAGAAAATTTCATCTCTTCAGAGCTGAGCTACTGAAGAAGCCCATTCACTCTGACAACACATCAGAAAGCACACTTCAGTCATCAACAGGGACCAATCCAAAATGAAGATTTTCCTTTTTCTTCCGAATCTGAAGAAGTTTTCTCATCATTAGCTGGCATCTGTAATAAAAACCTGTTGCCTGGAACAGCCTGAACTGGTGGGAAGTGTGGGGGTTTACAGGTTTTGCCTTGGAGGCTCCTGTGACCTTAAACCATGGTCATCACGAGCTCTTTTAGAGCAGAATGGGCAGGGAAAGTGTCCCAAAGGCAGCAGTGAGCCTGGCAGAGCTCCCTGCTCTCTTCCTCTCTTTTTGGCTACCTCTGGCACAGAGGTGATTCACAACACAGACAGGTGCCAGAACTACAACCAAGACAGCAGAGGGAATGACGGCTCCTTTCCGCAAGGCCACAGGAAATCACATCTTCCTTCTTTCAGCTTCCAAAGGTAGCTCCCTGGTGTAGTAAGTGTGGTGTATTACACCACTTGCATCTTTCTGCAGTAAGGGACAGGTTCTGGCAAGACATGTTGGGCCAAAAAAAACCTAAAAAGGGAAATGTTCATCTACTGCTTTGGTGTTACAAAATTATCCGTGTGCAAGCCAAGATTTTTCAGGTTTATCTTTGATTCTTGCAAATGTAGCCACTGTTGTTAGGGGAAGCTGCATGAAGAACAAGCTGTAACTTCTGAAGTCCAAAAATGATGGGAGTTTAAAGCTAAGAGCAAAATTCAAAGAACCAGACTGCTCATCAGCCCTTAATCTGGTATGAACTGATTCTGCATAAATGGATTTTAAACAAGCTGACTGGATATGACAGCAAAGAGTAAGGGTTTCCTCCTCATGATAGTCATGAGCTTTGGGCAGAGAAGAGATTGAGAGCAGCCCTGTGGAGGACTTGGGGGTGTTGGTCGATGAGAAAATGAACATGAGCCGGCTGCAGTGTGTGCTTGAAGCTCAGAAAGCCAACCATATCCTGGGCTGCATCAAAAGGAGTGTGACCAGCAGGTCAAGGGAGGTGATCCTGCCCCTCTA
>JANRGW010026090.1:10368-24202 GCA_024733675.1 Psilopsiagon aymara
TTGCCCAGGGAAGTTGTGAATGCTCCATCCCTGGTGGTGTTCAAGGCCAGGCTGGACAGAGCCTTGGGTGGCATGGTATAGTGGGGAGTGTCCCTGCCCATGGCAAGGGGGGGTGGAACTGAATGATCTTAAGGTCCTTTCCAGCCCTAACCATTCTGTGACAGTCAAAAAACCTCATTAGTCCACAACTTCGTAACAGCCAGAGACCTGGAACAGCACACAGAGGGGAGTGTTCCCTTCTGTGCAGAGACTAAAGCTCAGTTTTTCCCTGTGAGGGTGCTGAGGCGCTGGCACAGGGCGCCCAGAGGGGCTGTGGCTGCCCCATCCCTGGCAGTGTTCAAGGCCAGGTTGGACACAGGGGCTTGGAGCAACCTTTCTAGTGGAAGGTGTCCCTGCACGTGGCAGGGGTTGGAACTGGATGAGCTATAAAGTCCCTTCAACACAAACCAGTCTGGGATTCTGTGAAACTCCTCAGAGGGTAAATACCCTCTTTTCAGAGCTATGTGATAACTTTTGCACCATAACCTGAAGCATGGTTTACTCCAATTGATATGGATACATTTTTATTAAAAACAAACCACTCAGAAGACACAAGATAAAAAAGGCTTAAAATCCACTTTAATAATGCATTCCTGTAACATTCCTCAAACTCAAACTTCTTAGTGGAACAATTACAGCTTGTGTTCAAACAGTTTACACTAAATGAAAAATCTTGTAGTACTTCTACACAAAAGACAGGCAAGGTTAAGACTATACAAACATTTGTTTTAGTTAAATCTTCAGCAAGAGATACAGTATCTTTGTCCAACAGATTGTACTTTACTACCAGTAAAAATGAACAGCGATACAACACGTTATCAAAAAAAATCCATCCAAAGAAGAGCCTCCCACAGCCATTCCGGCTGCACACGACAGTCAACTACTTTAAAGAAACAGATGGTCCAGATAAAGGAATAACTACAAGTTAGAAGAAAAATAAACAGAACAAAACCAAAATAACCCCGAATGTAAAATCTTCCCCAATTAACTACATGATGGATCATTTGGAGCTATATCAATTTACAGAATCATGGGAGCTGCAAAGTACCCAGATGCTGCCCTAATTCTCCAGAAACATCCCTGTGCTCTTCAGCAAGGTACACTACACTAAAGAAATGCCAAGACACTGCAATTTTTATCTAGTTTAGTTTCCGGACTCCAGCTGTGAACAGGAAACCTGGAATGGTCATGGCATTAGGGTCCTTGCTGGATTTCACTGGCTTAACAACCACGGCAGCCTCCCAGAATCCATTTTTTCACATTGAAATTATAGGAATGCACCACATGAACTCTTCTAAAACCTTTACCAGTCAAACTGCACCCCCCTTGGCCTAGAGTGGCTTTACCAAAACAGGCCCTAATTAGCTATTTTTAATATCATCACCCTCCCCCCTTGAGTTGAGCCCTGCATGGCCTGCCAAGATTCCTTTCCTTTTTGGGGTGTGTGCAGGGAGTAGCTTAATCCTGTTAGTATCTGCGACGCTTGTTAGAACCAAAATCAGCCCCTGGATTTCCTCTGTTGAAGGCAGGTGGATTCCCTCCCATCGCTCCAAGGCCCTCCATTGTGCCGCTCTGGCCAAAGCGGTCTGCAGGTGGTGGTGGAGTCTTGTGATGAGGACAAATGAAGAAGAGTAAGGGAATAAAAACAAGGAACAATGGGCAGTTAAATGTCATTTAAGTTAAATGCCATTTGAGCTAATTCAGGTTTTACCAGGATTTCACAATTCCATCTGACCTTGCTATAAAGCTTCAGCTCATAAAAGAACACCCATGCCTCAAAACTGGACTGGCAGGACCAAGTCTCTTTCCCTGCATAACCTGTAGTCAAGCACACTGGAATACATTTTCCACTATCTCAAAGACTAGCGGACTGTGTGAGTAATGCAGCCTGGGCAAGCAAGAATTCACATTCCAATCATATTCCTTCACCCAAACAGAATACAAATGGGGCAATACACTGACGCTACCACAATCCAGGTGCACACAATATTCCAATTCCAGAATAAGTCTGTGCTCTCATCCTATCTTGCTATTTCCATTCCTTTGGCTCTCCATTATCCCAGCTGGGTTAGTGCTATTGCAGAGCCTCTTGCTTCCAGCAGGGAAGTGATCAAAAGGTAATTCAGGTTGGAAGGTACATCACAAGGTCTGTAGTCCAGCCTCCTGCTCAAAAGTGGAGTCAGCTGTGAGGTCAGACCAGGTTAGCCATGGCTTTATCCAATCAGTCTTGTAAACATCCAAGGATGAAGACCACATAACCTTTCTGGGCAACCTGCTCCACTGCTTGAATGCCCTCATGGTGGACATGAGACTTCGTTTGGGGAAGGTTCCAGAGGCAACCACTGCCTCTTCCTTCCCCCAGACTGGGGCTAAGTGACTTCACAGAGGAGAGCTGCTTTACACCAAGCTCCTGGGTTCCACGTATTCTCTGTCTACAGATTTACAGCAGTGATACATACATATGCAGTGTTACGTGATATACATATATGCACATCATAATTAGTATTAATACTGCAGATGACTCCATGCTATTGCCTGACACAAACTTCAGTGAAACCATCAATGGGAAGGCTCCTAGGGATTCTCAATGCCCTCTTCCCCAGCAGCGCAGGGGAGGCAGTAGCAGTAACACAGCACTCAAACCTTTATCCACTTCCTACACATGAAAAATTCTGAAAAATCATGAACTTCTCCTGTAGGGTACATGACAGGGAAGGACACTGCAATCACTCCAAGCAGCTGGAGCAAACACGCAAAGCAACTGCTCCCTACATGAATAAAAAGCTGGAATTCAATGGCCCAGTAACTCCTAAACACAAGCACATGGGCAGGTTAGTTTCTAAAAAGACTGCACATATTTTTATCCATTAGAGAAACAGCTTACTGCTTTTTGGAAATATTGTATTATTTCATTGTATGCATCTGAACTACCTCCCCTTTCAATTCCTCTCTTCACCTTCCTCCTTAATTTCCTTGTGTAGTACACATTTTCTAAACATCAGCCACTCTAGTGTTCCCACCACTTAGGTACAAAAGCTTGTAGCTAAATAACACTGTTCTTCATGTCAAACAACAACAAAAAAAATCCCTAATGTAGCATTCTTGACAGGATCAAGAAGTCTCTGAAGGAAGGTTTGCAGGAGAATTATTAGACCAATTGATACAAACTGCTAAAGGAAGATTCATTTCTGGACAAACTTAACTGCTGCTGCTACTGCTGCTGACTGGGAGTGCTGACACTGAGAGAGGTTATTGCTCTGTATTACAAAGAGGAATGAGAGATGCCACAGAAGCCATGGTCTGTTGTACAGCTCTGCAGTAAAGCTTAAAGCTAAATATATAAATTTAAAGAGGCAAATAAATAAGCATAACCTCCACTGATTATTTGCTCTTTACCTCCTAAGCAAATGAGCTGAACTCATTTGAGCATCCTCACTATTATTGTACTCATTTTAGCCTATCAGCATAGGAGAAAATTGTTTTTAAAACTGGTGATGGACACAACATTCCCAACAGCCTGGCTTTATACCTGCAAAAACTACTCTCAAAACACAGAGTCAACAAAGTGCTTCCCACTATGCCTTTTAAAAATTAACCATATATTATTGCTAAGACTTTAAGTAGTTATTTGACTTGGTTCAATCTTCTGAAAAATCATCATCCAGGACCTAGGCAAGATTAACTTCTCAAGATTGCAGTAAGAGTTAGTTAAGCAACAGGTCTAGTCAGACAAACAAGCTCAACTTCAGCAGCATAGTTATTCTTCATTGCTTAACAATGAAAACAATCTGTATTTAAAAGGTGTGCACAAAAGCAGATGGAGATACATTACCATTCCCATGGCTCCATCAGGTATCATAGCTCCAGGACCAGTTGCAGGAGGTGCAGCAGCTGGGACATTGGTACCACCCATGGCTCCTCTATTGTTCATGCCAATGGTACCTGGAAAAAGATGACTGAAGAACAGTCCTGGCAGACGCAGTGACTGGGTTCTACTCATCACTCCAGAGCCACATAACACCGTGAAAGCCCTGTGTAAACTCCACCTAGTGCTACATTCAGGGACAGAGGCCTAGTCCATTAGCTAGCTTTGCACCACCAGGTCAAGACAAACCAATCTTGCGTTCCAGTATTACCTGGAACTACAGCAGGCTTTAACACTCACCACCTTCATTAACCACTAAGCTTTTTCACTTGCTCTTGTACACATGGCCTGACCCATGTAGACAAATTACAGAAGTACCGTAATCAAGATTATTTCCTGGGCTCACAGTCTAGCACTATGCCTCATACCAGCTTATGTGTCAGCACAAACTTCTGAAGCACACTACAGGTCTGATGGCAACGACAACAAAGTCTTTTGCTTACTGAGTCTTTCACGATGTACAGTAGCACCCCCATACCCAGATTTGTGGTTTGGTGCCATGTGAACACTGCCTGTTACTGAACTGGGAGAAGATTAGTATAACTGAGTTTCCAAATAAAAGCCAATAAAATAAGACTACTCAGAAATTGTACAGATTTTGTAAAGGAGGAAAGGAACATGTATAGGAACAAAGAGAATACTCTTACCTCCCATACTCATCTGTCCCATCCGCATGTCTGGTGGCTCCCTCTGGAAAAAAGAGACACTCAAATGATACAAATTCAGGTTTTTTAAAAAAGAAGTAATTATCCAAGTTCAGTGAGATCTGGGATTTGCTGCTGAAAACTGTAGAAAAGTCATGCCCAGGTTTAATTAAGAAAAAGAGGATCTGAGGACCTTCACACTGTAACTGCTTAACACATAGGTCTTATCTAAAATAATCTCATTCTGAAGGACTGTTTTTCACAGTCATGGTAAAACATCCAGCAGCAAAGCTGTGCATGCAGATTTTGCCAAACAGCAGCATTAAGAGACATCTGATATCTGGATGGGAAGATCTGCTGAGCAGCAGTAACACAGGAGAGCTTTCCCACTCTCTCAGCATAGATAAGAAGCTTTTCCAGTTGAAAGGAATGCAAGCTTAAGTAAAGACACAACAGTGGGTCACTTGCATTAAAATACCAGTTAGAGAGTTCAGTTTCTCATTTACTAATAGAGCACAGGACACACAACAGCTCTCCTTCACTGCAAAATTAAGAGCACCGCCTCACTTCTGTGAGGGTACTACTTTTTCCATAGTGGGAACTGAAAACCAGATTTCACTTCATCTGTACTCTCAGCGCCACTATATAGCATTCAAAGGCATTATTACTTACAGAAACTAGGAGTTCTGCTACACAGGCTAATATTCGCATATTAGGTAAGTCACATGGTTTTGGCTCTCTTGGTTTGACATGAATTGACCCATGAGGAAAACAGCTAAATATTTCACGAGGATACAGGAACATTGCCACCCAGTTGCCTCCACGCCATTATACCACCTCAACAGCACTTCAGCTGCCTCCACAACAGAAACTTGCTGGAACTGGAAATACACTGCTTCTCAGAGAACTAGAGATACTGCTATAAAAGGGCAGGTACCACACATTTTACATTACAAGAAAATACTTGACCAACTACAAGCAATTATCATCCCTGCAGCAGTGCCTCAAGCTGGGATCATTTCATCTAAGCATGACTCAGACAGACTGCAGGCTACAGATATCACTGGCCATATGACCAAAACAGAGTTCTGCAGCAATCCTTCAAGATAGTATATCTCTGTTATCGTTAGAATAAAATCAGTTAGCATATATTCTTCTGAACAGCAGGACAGCTAATAAGGGTCCTACATGAACAGCAGTGGGACAGTAACTGGGGTATTTGTATTCCTCAGACTAAGCTGCATTAAGACTAGAGGGACTCAATAATTTAGAGCAGAATACACTAAAGACATAGAGTCTATCAACCAACAAATAAAGCATTCACAGAAAGCCCTGTGCTGTGGAAGGGCAAAACCCTAAGGTAGAAGCACTCATACCGCATCAGCAAAATTCCCTTTAAAGCCTTCCTGCTGGCGTCTCATCATCTCTTCCTGCTGTCTTCTCATTTCTTCCTCACGGCGCCTGCGTTCTTCCTCTTGCCTATAAAAAAGATCCAAGAATACTCAGCATAATATAGCCCAACCATTTGCATCACAGCATTGCACTGCTGCCCAGCTGGTCTTGTTTGGAAATCTACGACTTAAAGAGCATTATTTTGCTGAGGCTGTAAAATATCAGGTACCTTACAATGAGAACATGTACATGCATGTTTATGCACATTTCCAACACTTTCCATTTTAAGGAGTTCAATTGGTCTCTACAGCAACCTGAAAGGAGGTTGTAGTGAGATGAAGGTAGGCCTCTTTTCCCAAGTAGCAAGTGACAGGACAAGAGGTATCAGCCTCAAGTGACACCACAGGAGGTTTAAACTGAGTATTAAGAACAATTTCTTCCCTGAAAGGGCTCTCAAGCACTGGAACAGGCTGCCCAGGGCAGTGGTGGAGTCACCACCCCTGGAGGTATTTAAAGGATGTATAGATGCGGCACTTATGGACATGGTTTACCTATGGACTTGGCAGAGTAAGGTTTACAATCGGACTTGATCTTAAAAGTCTTTTCCAACCTAAATGATTCTACGTACGCAGCAGCTCCCAAATACATGTTGACAACATGCAACATAATGCACTCAAGCCAAACAGTTCTCAAGACCCTTCTATTACAGAAGTAGTCTGGAGATCTTCCTAGGGCTTCTCAAAATGACCCTGAGATAAGAAAGAGCTGGAATGGAAAGAGAAATCTCCGAATCTAAATTATCCCTCAAATGAAGAGACAGATGTTAGAACAGCGTTTTCCAACCTGCAGATCCACTCAACTGCTGCACTGATTCTGATTTTTCTATTATCTGCTCTGTCAAGGAGCTAAACTGAGATACAGAACTGTAAAAACCCCCAAATAATAATCAGTGGAAGAAATTCCTAACTCTTCCATGTGTACACTTCCCCTATGAACAAAAAGGCCCAAAGCAAGTCTCACATTTTAGGTAAAAATTAAATTGTTACACTGAACAGTTAGGTGCACTGAAGAAGCATTTTATTCCATAACGTTACGGATTCACAGCACTTCATAACCTGCCCCCTTACCTGAGTTCCAACTGTTTACGTTTTTGTACTTCTTGGTTATGCAATTCCTCCATTCTCCTTAGCTCTTCCTGGCGTCTCATTAAATCTGTAAGAGACAACAGTAAAGAACCCAAACTCATCTCCTATACCACCTCTTAACAAATTCCTGAACTAGAACCATAACATACAAGAGTAAGGTAACAGAGCCTCCAGCAACTCAGTAACATCTCTCCATTTGTTTGCCACACTATGCTTGGTTACAGATCAAGCAGCAAAACTTGGCTCAACTTCAGTGGTCTCTAGCCAGTCTACTAAGGTACCACCCCTGGATGTTGCAGAACCACATTCTGATACTGTATTTGTCTTGGATTGATACCTTGCCGCATGAGCATAACCTGGTGCTCATGGCGAGCTGCTTCCATTTCCATTTCCAGCTTCTCTCGAGCCTCCTTGATGTTGCGGTCTACTTGCTCTTGCTGCTGCTTCTCCATTTCTATTAGAGCCTTCCAACGCATGGCATATTCGTATTCAAAGCTGCCAGGCTGTGCAAACCGAGGAGGCTGCTCACGCTCCCTGTCAAGCGAGGAAAAGCTAGTGAAGTCTTCAACAGAGTAAGGAGCAACCAAGAAAAACACTTGCGTTAAATGCAATGGCAGATCCTTCTCAGTCAGAAATGCATTTCTTAGCAAAACAAGTAAGGAACCACTTTGTCTTCTATTTTCTCACAAATAGCCTTAATGTCTGCCCCAGGAATCACCTTATTGAACAGAGAAGCTTTGGCAAAATCCTCCTGCAGAATTAATTATACATGGAAACTGTCCTGCTTTCCTCTGTAATAAGCAATGGCACCGCTTTTGTAAGATAAAAAATATTTAGAAATACTCTGGAAAGAAACAGCCTTTGCTCCTGCTGTGTATCCTATGGATAGATCTACCTCTGAAACAAGCACTGGCCCAATGCGTGTATTCCACTAATCTCTGCAGCCCCTGAACCTGAAGCACATGACTATGCCTAACGCAGCCTCTCAGTTTCTGAAGCTCCGTATCTTTCTTACTCAAAACCTTCATGACCTTATATTGTTTACTAATTCCTACTGCTTGGATCACATGATATCTTCTTATACTGGGAAGCCTTCAAAGACCATGGCCTTGCATATAAATAGCTCTACAATCTCCTAATGCTATTCATATCATTCCTTAAATTTTCACTGTAGGCTCAAATCTGTTTCCTCTGCAGACTTTCAGTAATACTTCAGAGCACATAACTTAAGCCTTTTCTACAGCTTCTCATCTGAGCAAGGGGATCTTCTGTCATATGGCAGGCACATACTTGTGATATTGCTGGTTTTTAATGACTAGTTTCTCTGGTAGTCCCTCTTCATCATCATACTGATCCATGGGCTCCACAGTGACAGGCCGAGGGAATCTGTAAAGAAAATATTATGCGCTTTTAAGAAAATCCAGGGAGCTTGCAGTGTAGGAAAGCTTGCATCCTGTAGGAAAAGCACTGTGTCTGAACTTGTGTAAGAGTGCTTTTAGCACCCCCAAAGAAATTTGGAGCAATTGGGGATCTCGACCAAACTGAAACCAGAAATCAATTTGAACACTTTTTCCTTTCTTTCCAGAATGTGAGTTGAACTGTCCATCAAAATCCTTGTTGAATCCAAACCAAAACTGTACTGAAAGAGTATTTGTAGTTACTGGCTCAAATTAACAGCGTAACAAAAACCTGACATGCTCCAGTAGGATCTACTCAGTATGAAGTCTTGTAGTACCTAGAATGTGCGGGGTTTTTTTTCTCCCTTTCTTCTCTTGCTATGTGCCCAACCATGGGCTGCAAAAGTCTTTGTGTGCCTTTTTATAGCTGCCTAAATAAAGCAAAGAGTAACAACACTCTCCTCACTGGAGACTGTTGGCTGCACCAGTCAGGCATACTCTCCTGTGAGACGACCATGTGCCATTATTGCCAAGTAGCATGTGCCTAAAGTACCTGTTGGGCCCTGTCTGAATTCCCTTCCCCCTTCCCTAAGAAATCCACTGGTGCACTTCACAACACAAACACTGCACACATGTGCTTTTGTCCTCCTGGTTTCTGCACGAAGAAGAAAGTATTTAACAGAAGTGCTCCCAATCTCTGAATTAACTCCCCACCACAGCACTGATACTGCTCATTCTCAGCACAGCATCACTGCAGCTTCTCATTAGCCCCCCAACCACATTTGTCATAGCTGAGGATGCTGTAGTGGCCAGACTCCAGCAGGAAGGCAGGACACAGGCTAAAAATCTCTCTCCTCATCTGAAGATCCACAATGTAGCTTTTCAGTTTGATGTGGCATATTCATATTTCAAAATGAACATTCCTATTTTCCAACATGAACCAACTGCAACCAGTTTATCTAGCTGCTACCATCATGAACTAGGACAAACCTGAACAAATTTAATTAAAACCAAACTGTAACTAGAAATAAGCAACATACTGCTGTGCTGTCCCAGATATCAGATACACTGAGAGCTACAAAAAGACTGAATGTTACCCCCAGGTGGTCTCAGTTACACACCGCTAGTGATTAGCCTTGCATGATCACTTTTAAATACATGTTTTCATGGTTCTTTCAGGATATAAACTTCTGAATCAGCAAAAGCTCCCTGACAGCAATCCTGCAGAGCACTATGCACTCTGCTGCTTAACCCCAAAGAGTCTCAGGGGAAAGCCCTCAGGTATTAAAAAAACCCAACACAAACAAAAAAAACCCAAGCCCTAAACCAAACCCCACCACTCCAAAACTCAAACAACAACAAAATCCCCCAAAATCTGCTCTTTGAAACAGACTGTGCTGTGCATGGGTGTATGATTCTGCCACATGCAGGCCTCCAAGAACAAGGAGAGAAGTGAGAAACACAAAGCTTATAAAGTTATTTTGGAAATGAGGGGTACAGCCTCAACTTCAGGAGGTATTCTTTTCACAAATTCTAGGTGTATTCATACAAAATATACAGTAACTTTATTTCAAAGAGATCAAAAAATCACTCTCAAGTTAGAGCAACAAGCCATATGCTGTGGAATGCATCTAGAATTAATCATTTAACTGAGCAAGTTGACATAATTATGGAAGAGTAAGTTTTTTCCTTGGTCTTGAATCATTAAGTAACAAAGTTTACTATGGTGAAAAATCCAAACAATCTGCCCAGCCACTTTCTCTGACAGATCCCATGGCCAGAGTGGCAGACCAGCATTCCACACCAGCAGTGCCTGCTGCTGAGTGGAGTCCCACCCTAAGATTTGCCTTCTGAAGTGACCCAGAGTGCACAATTAACACACTTGAGCTGAATTTCTAACAAATTATACGGATGGTCTCTGAAACAGCTCCTGCTTCTTAAACTCTGCTTTAACTACGCTAAGAAGGCCTTATCCAGAAAGAAAGAGCTTATTGATAAGTTTCATGCCTTTACCCCACTAGCAGCTTCCCAGAATAAAGTTTTCAGACCTGAGTTTCAGCAGACTGTCTCCTGCTGGAACAAAGCTCAGTAAAACTCTCCCTGGGGCAAACCACCTACCACCTCCGTCACATCTGTCCTGTTCTTATGTCAAGAAACATTGCTCACAAGCCAATGCCACCCCTCAACCTGCACATATGAAAGTGTAACACTTCTCACCCTCCATACTTACGTAGTTAGCAGGAAAGACCCATCACTACATCTATCCAGGGCTTTCCTAGCAGCAGGCTTTCCTGAGAACTCCACAATGCCTTTCCCAGAGGATCGTCCTCTGTCATCCACAATAACCACAGCCCTTTCCACCTGGCCAAACACTGAGAAGGCCTCCTCCAGGAGCTCATTGGACACAAACTGAGGCAGGTTCCTGACTGTCAGTGATGCACTGTGGCATGCGAAACGCACTCTTAGCTGCTTCCCACGCAGAGGCATGTTGTCTAGTTCCACCTTTGCAATCTCTGCCAGAGTACGAGTTTCCTGAAGACAAAAAAAGTTAATATTAAAACTCTCAATGCAGTACAGAATCAGCCAGTGTCAGAACAAGCCTATTTCTCCTGATCAAGCAGTTCACAGAGAGGAACAAATCATCTTCCTACAGCATGGTAAAAAGCGCCCTAACGAACCATAGCTGTTGTCTATCATCAGTTACTCTACCTGAATATGTATGTGCAGAGCTGGGCAGGGGAACGTATCACCAGAAGCTTAATTCAGCAGCCAGTACAAACTAAGCAAACAGTTAAATGATCATTGTGTAGCAGCCTTAACTACATTAAGGCTATAAAGCAGGATTCTTCTTAAAACACCCTACGCCAGTTTCATGCATTTCCACTCATTTAAGTCACCACCAGGCAACTACACTACAGCAAAGTGCCCACTTTGGAGTGCTAACCTTGCGTTTCATCCACTCACCTTCAGGCTTTCAAAAAGGTAGGACATGGGCCAATAAAGTCCGAGAACCTCTCCTCTACATTGGTAGCTACCTGCCTCGTAGCTACACTTCTATGTGATCACTTAGAGATCTCCTACTTCAAGAGCATTCATTACTCCACTAATACTGCACGGCCTCCTATATCCATAGAAATTCTGTGTTCAACCCTTCCAGAATATGGAAGTCACCTTGTCTATAACAGCATCACACTCATGTCTTCCTTCTGTTTCCTACCAGCTGACTTCAGAATAAATTAATCAGATAAATCCTTAATAAATAAACTTAATAAATCCTGCCACAAACTACTGCATTCACATTCCTTTTTTCATATCAAGATCCAGACAAACCACTCATAGGAGCAGACCCCATATTCCAGGTTACTAAAATCAACGGGAGGCTTAACTAGAAATCTGAACATCTACCACTTTCAGTTAGCAACACTCCTCCAGCACGAGTCACTGCCACAAACCACCCCAAAGGTAGCACGTCACTCACCAGCCTGATAAAGCCAAAGCCTTTATCCTTGTGGATGAAGACTTCACCTGCCTTGCCGTACTTCTCAAATAACTTTCTCATCTCTTCCTCTGTAATATCAGGGGGCAGATTCCCCACAAATAGGCGGCTTCTTTGGGTGAAGGTCTTTTCTCCAGGTTTCCGGAAGTTCTTCAAGTCAATAGTCAGGCCTTCATCTGAGGGGAATAAGGTACACAGCTGCTCTACAGTTGGGGGGATAAATTCTATTAGGTTTCATCAGAGTGAACACAGAGACATAGGCAACATCACCCATTAACTTCAATCTCAAACCTCTCCAACAATCTCTACAGCAACAAAGGGATCTGATTTCAGAATAGGTCTATACTCTTTTTTTTAAAGAAAACATGTACTTGGACCTCAATGCTCATTAACAACAGCGAAAGATAACTTAGAACTGGAGTAAAGGACAACACTGCACCTCAAAATAAAGATATTTCACCCAACTTTTGGAGATCTGGTCAAGATGACAGGCCCACAACAAAATCAACTGGAGACACAATACAGGACTTTGCTGTTACAACCTGAACAATTACAGAAATACCAGTTTGGCCAGCAACCAGATTTTTTGCTGAAAAACAACCAACAAACCCTCTCCCCATCCAAAACAAACAGAAAACTAAATTAAACAAAGCACTTAACCCCCCCAACCAAAACAAACTCCAAGCCCAAGTGTCTTGACAAACATGCAAACAAGAGGAAATTTTGCCCACAGATAACATTTGAGACAGCTGTCATTCTGTGAGATGGGATTTGGGTTCTAGAGCCCTGGGCTCCAAGCTGGAATGGTGAAAATGGTGGGGGGAAAAAATTCCACCTCCCCAAACCCAGCCATACAGGTGATTTCTCAGAAAAAAAAAATAAAAATACAGCATTCATGAACAAAACCTCTATTCAGTAAGCAATGCTATAGCTAACACTAATGAACAAGACACATTGTAGGAACATTCTGAAATCCCCACATGCATATACAAACTTTAACCCTTAATTCAGCACAATCCTGGAAGGTCTGTTACATGCCAGATACAGAGGTGCATTTATCATCACTCTACCTTCCTGTATCCCATTTTCCTAAATGTATATCAAATCACCTCACACGGACAGCAAGCTGTAGAATGGAATTCCTTTGTTTTGCTGAGGACATCTCATAGTCATATGAAATAAAACTATGAGTGGGTTGATTCAGGCTATATAGCATGGGACTGATCAGGAAATGCTATTCATGCAAAGACAACACATGCAAGACATATAAGGACAACTCTTTTACAGAATAAGCACACATTCTATGACTAACACACAAAAACCAAAATCAATCAAGTAATAAATAAAATCAATCTGACAGTACTTTCTGTGAAAGAGCAGTGAAAGTTATCCACTCCACACAGGCATGGCGCATAAGCATTTTGTCCTGTGAATGTCACGCCATTAGCAGAAGTGCTTGGGGATTAACTGCAAGGCTTGTGAGCATGCTAGGAGGGACTTACAGCAGAATTATATCACTATCACTGTCCTGCCTTGAGCAGATTCACTCAAAGGAATCTGAGACACAGTCACTCACTATAAACTGATCCCTGCAAGAATACCACAATACAGTTACTCTGTTATACTGTTTCCAACCTGACTGGAAAGGACTGGACTGCCACCCCTGTCTATTAACTTCTATGACCTGATAAAGAACCTGTTTAACAGAGCCACATAATAAAAATAAGCAGGACTTTTTTTACTAGCTCAGGATTTGTTTGCCCGCCCCCCCCCCCCCCCCCCCCCCCCCCACCCCC
>JANRGW010026091.1:0-17047 GCA_024733675.1 Psilopsiagon aymara
AGCACAAACATTTAATTTTGCAATACTATATTTTCATTGATGCTTCAGAAATTTTAAGGACCTGCAAGATACTTTTCTTTTGTATATTTAATAAGTGTATATTATTAGATTACAACTAGAGTTAAATATACCTATGATGAGCAGGGAAAATAAGCATTTCTGTGCTTCTCTCAGTTCAAGTTGAGACAAACTCCAGGAGAACTTCTGGTGTTCTTCTGAATTTAATGTCAAGCAGTTAAAATTAGGTTGGGAATCCACAGTTATATTAGCTCGACAAGTTAGCAGAGGGGCATACTGACTGAATTTAAGCTTTTCCTCTCCTTATTCCCTTGGCAGCCCTGTTTACAGATGCCGTTAAGACTGAATGCTAAATTTACCGGTAACCTGCAAATGGTAATGTCTCAAAAAGTTCTTAATCCATTTTTCATCACAGAAAGAGGGAGTATGAGAGACTGCCCATTTGATAATTACTACCTGTTCTAGGGACAATTAAGTCTAGTATTACTTAGCTAAATATTCTAGCTCATTCCTTCTAGAAGGACAAAGACAATGCTACAGTCAGCAAGTTGCAGGTTAGTGTGAATTGCTCTGCTGTGCTCCAAGTGTGGCATTGCAGTTTGTAAGCAAAGTCCCTGGGCAATATCAAGCGCTGGTAGGTTAAGTCTCACTGCTGCAAAGCAGAGTGAGTGCCTTTCAGCAGCTACAGAATCAGAAGTGTTTTTCAAAACGCACCACCACCAAAACAAGGCAAACCCCCAAAATGACAGAGGCCAGCTAGAATTTGTTACCTTCAACAGTACTTTGAGCATGTACAAACTCCTGTTTACTGTACAAGCAGCACTGGCACGCAGCCATTGGATCAGTTTTCTGATTGGGGATTTGGAATTTTTTTCCCCAGCTGTCATAGGGAGTTTAACAAATACTTGAGCATGGATGAGTGGGTGGCAGCAATAAAACAATGCACAGCTGAAATGATTTCACCACAAGTTGCAGGGAGAAAACTATGCAGAACAAGAACAGGAGAGCATAAGACCTTGTGACAAAGTAAAAGCCACGCATAAAAGGTACTTGATGATACTTTTAATTCTCTAAGGCCTCATGGTTCTTTGGAATCTGGGATTAAACCAAGATCTAGAGGGGGAATGCCAGGTGGAAGCAGGTTTAAAATAGTAGGTATAAGGAAACCGCTTCCATAACAAAAAGACTTTACTATGAAGAAGTACAAACAGCAGCCTTATTGGCACAAGGGAATAGAAAGTAAATTATTTCAGACAGGAAAAGACAAACATTTTACAAAATAAATACGATAAATAAGTCTAGATTCAGGTGTCTCCCATCACAGCTTTTCCTTAAATTCTTTAAAAGACCTGTATGCCTGAATTTACAGCTCTGCAGTAAGGCACTAAATGGCCTAATATATGCATGAAAGATCTGGCACAAAAGCAGCACATAGGAAAAAAGTCATACCTTTGCTGCAGTCACTTAGGGCAGCTTCTGTCTTGTCCTAGAACACAAAATAGTTTCATTATATTAAAGCCCTATTTGGAAATTACTGCAGAACAGATTATGTACAATTGCAAGCAAAAAGTTTGGCATTCCAAGGAACTGGGATGTTCATGTAATCAAGGCTTTTCATACCGTTGCTTCTGATGCAAAGCTCTTTACCAGTGATTAGCTTCCTCTCTGTGAAGGCTGCCAGTGTTCAAATTGCAGGGCTGCCCCACTAATCGGCCTGTACTTCACAGCCGGCAGCAGGCTCCAGTCAAAAGGCTGAGTCACATCTGCAGGCCTTGGCTTTGCTGAGCTACAGCTTTTCTACCTTTGTCAATTAATTCAGGGGTTGGAATAGGCAGTTCCCAAGAATCAGAGATCAATTCTTGTCTGTACGAGCTAAGGCATTTGGAAAGCAGACACTGCCTTTAGCACTAGTACAGCTTTTGCTACTAGGGACAATGCATGAGACTTTCAGAAGCGGTAGGGACAAGACTTTAGTGCACCCAGACAACCATAGTCAGAAGATGAGAGCCAGGCAATCTGCTTGTAATGAAACAAGAAAGAAAGCAAAAGAGCTGAGACAGAGAGCCTATTTTCATCCAAGCTAAAAGGGCTTAAAAAATATAAATAAAACATCAGGCTGTTCTGTGCTTGTATCATTGACCTAAGTAGCTGTAATCTTTCTACACCCAAGGAGCTATCTTCTCCATAAGACAAAACCCGCCTCACAAGCTTCTACTGTAGTGCAAAGCAAATGAGTGCAGCAGATATGAAAGAACAAATTTAATGGAGAAGCTATTCATAATATTAATAAAATAAATCTATTTTCAGAGTAATGTATCAGCCTGTCAAGTTTCACTGACCAATACTGGCGACATACACTAGTACACGCACAGTTCTTTTGTCATCTTGGGTTCCTCTGGGGACTACTGGATTATCTTCCCAGTGATATGATTAGTTAACATCTGGATTATGGGGAGGTTTCTCAGTTTAGAGTTTATTCCATTTTTATCCTTGTCCCTGGTCATGGAATAAAAAACATAGCAAGAAAGCCATAGCCATTCTATCCAGACCATGCGCTACTACATAGGTCTGTCCTGCTATAAAGGAACTGTGTAGGAAGCAGACTAACTGAATTAATACAGCCAATTAATAAAGTTTGGAAGTCCTGCTTATGCCTCAAAGCATTTGAGCAAATTAAATAATGACAAGTATATGACAATCCAGGCTTTTAGAAAATAAAAACCCAAATCACTAACTAGCTATAATTCTAAACAATCTAATACATGGTCTGCACACACTGAACATGCTTGAAGATATGAACTTTGAATTTAATTAAAACAGAGCAAATGAAAGCAAAATTAGTGCTTTAAACATAATGCACCAGAGCAACTCTGAACAGCTGTTCCAGTGGCAACTGGAACAGGTTTGTATTCATCTTCAGTAAAACCAAGAGCATTTCTACCAGGAGCATGACAGACTGAGCAAACAGCTTTATTCTTTGCCCTCCTTCATGCACCCCTAATGATTTCATTACTGCATTTGTCAGATAATCAATACACGGTGTTTCATAAAGTAAAAAAAAAATATTCACCTGTTTCATTTTCGCAGCAGCTCTGTTTGAAAATAAAACAGCCCTATCTTTTTGGAAGCAGGCTGGACAAATCTGCAGAGCCTTCGTGTAAGAGTCTTCTGCCTCTCCAAAGTCTGCAGATGCAATAGCAAAAAAAGACTAAAACAGACCATTTATTTCAAATTCCAGTACAGTCAGTGAACCACATGGCTAAGATTTCTTTGGAAACATTTCTCAGTATATGATGCAGTATTAAAGCAGAATCGGTAGCTGCTCTCAGACAAACTACATTACGAAGTCCTACATAAATCAATGACAATTCATTATTTTTAAATCAACACCTTTTTAAAAGCAGAAATATAGTCCTGAGCTTAACGTAACACGTGCAGCATGATGTGCATATAATTCTTATCCTTGAACTTGTTTCATTCTATTTGAGTTAGCAGCCATAGAGGTAGAATCTCTTTAGATTAAGCATATCCTTGATCTGAAGGGAATCATGTGCTGAAAAACATCACTGCACTGATATCTGTTCAAAGCAGCTACAGTGGTATTTCATTTGCCACATCAATGACTGACTTCAAGGTCAGTCACCACAAACCCATTATCACCTGAAGGTCATCCATCATCAAGGCTGGTTTAAAGCAAGGACCAGTGGAAAACCACATGGGATTATCAAATTATACATTTTCCAATAAAGACAGTCAAGAGTGAAAAGGCTGGACAATGGACTGAACAATGCCCTGCCAGCTGACAAGTTCATTGGCCTCAAAACAGAGCAATTCTTGCTATGCACATTAGCTGGTGACCATGCAGGTGCTTAAAAGGTTGTGCATTTCTCAATAGTAATCACTCTGGCAGGCACAGGCACACTTAAAAGATCTGCCACAGAATCTGTCAAGAAGAGACTACAGGTAAGAGTTCACAGGATGATTCAGCCAAAATTACAGGCTTGCTGCTTTCATGGTCCGAGCAGTCCCCTTCTGACTGCTCTGATGTTTGCCTGAATTGGTAAATCATTCCCCAGGAAACTTGTTTTTTTAGCACACAGTTAGAGACCTCCAATAGAAAGGCCACTGTCTGGTTACCAGGACATACTTCTAGAAAGGGGAAGTTGGTTGTGTCCCCGCTGATTGAAGAAAATATGACTCTGCATTTCCTGGTTTCATTGTGAAATCTCTACCCACCAGAACATTAAATGAAAGGCAGGTGTCAAAATCACATCCCCCTTTTTAATTAAAAGCATTGGTATAGTTATTTATTACTGAAGTCAACCCTTCTGTTACGTTCGGAACACATCAAGTTTGGGGATAAACTAGAAAAGTACATACCTCTAGATTTTTTTAATATATGTATTTGTGTTACATGTATACATGTGTGTACATCTCTAGATATGCATTTGTGTATAGATGCACATGAAGTACATAAGCATATACAGATGTCTGTATATATATACACACACACAAGCAGATAGAGCCAGTGGAGAAAAAGAAACATGTACAAAGATATGAGAGCTACCGAACCACTGAGTCCTGCATCAATTCTGAGAACACACATCAGCAAAACTCAGAGCCTAGTGGAAGCCTTTTTTGATTAGCAAAAGAAATTCTGGCATTGGAATGCAGTCAATTCTGTATCATGTTCTTAGATGTAAACACTTCGCTTTCATGAGAACCCTGCTTTAGTAACCCAGGTCTTTGTGATTTCAACTTAACTCTTAAGGAGGTTTCCTATCTCCTTCTAGTCTCTAGAGCTGGATGAAAAATTATATAGATGATACATCTGAATAATGATGGGTGTGAAATCTTCCTATAGGTTTTCTACATCACCTAGGTATTAATTAAGATTCTCTAACAGCCACATGGTGTTAAAAGATTATCAACCCACCTCCTTTCTTGAACTGCTCATTTCCTTTCTCCTTCAGCATTGTGCTCTCCTTCCTTCTTTTCTACAAAAGAAAAGACAATGTCTCAAAGTATTTAATTGAAATGAACAAGTAGGTCAGCTGCAGTTCCAAATAAAGTATGAATGGAAATCAGAATAAAATAGAACCTGAAAAATTTTAAGTAGCACCAAGATCACTTGCTTGCAGTCCCTGTGACATGATATACTTTATATATCCATGAAACACTGCAGTAGAACAGCAAGGCAATTAAAAAGCTCCAATTCATGGACAACAAAATGCAGAAAGAGCATTCATAGTGAATAACATGGTTTAATCTAATACATTAGCTTTTTAGCTGTCTGTTTGCTCCTTCTTTTCCATCTCAATTCAATCAGTGCAGGTCAACTATGTAGAATATATTTCAGATGAAGTCTTAAAAGTTTCCTTGAAATTCATAGTTACATGCACAAAGCATGTTGAGCTGACTGCATTAGAAACAGGTCCATGGATAATACTGTGCTGAAAAATTTCTTATGCAGTGAGTGACTAAACATCAGACCTAGAGACAGGAAGATTGTTCTGTTATACAGTGAAAATTGCACATGCTGAGCAGAGTTGCGTTTTCAACCATGAATATCTTAACAGTACTCTTGGCAGTAGTGAAGTTGACATGAATGCTTGTAGCCTTTGACACAGAAAACACAGGATGTCACCAAGCCATCTCTTCAACCTATTTACAATGGAAGCCTTCCACATGCACACATACCTCACACAAGTAAAAACAAAGCAGTATAAGCCAGACAGTAACATCAAAAAGCAATGCTCATGTTCATGAATCACTTCTATGGTAGAAAAATGATCATTTTACCACTGGTTTTGCCCTCAACACAGGTACATACACAAAGGACTTGCATCAAGGTGTCTATAAATTACAGATCATTGAGCAATTAAAAAGCCAGCACTACGAAAAGGAGCAGTTTCCTTTCCTGCAGATTGTGTAAATCAAGGATTAATGCAATTATCAATATCGCACAGAACATCTCCTTGGAAACAGCTAAATATAGTACTCTTTGTAGAGCGCTGCACCATCTCACAGCGATGCCAAGTAGCTGACAAAAAATACAAAATCAGAGGTTCTCTCCTTTTGCTTTTATTGGGTTTTGAAATTAATTCACTTGACCATTGTTACCATCCTAGTAATAACAGATCACAATGCTCTGAAAATAAGGCTCAGCAGAATGGCATTCAGTTGTGACACACAAAATTACACAGCAAAGTATCATCTGACCCTTTTGATACATGCCTAGATTAATAATTTTTTTCCTATTGCCTAGTGAATGTTTTCTAATACTCATTACTCCTCATATTTAAAAAACAAAACCAAACACAATATAGGTCAGACAAAACACACTATTTAGAAACTGGCTTGCCTCCAGCGTGGATTGAGAAACCTACAGCAATTCTTCCACAATGTCACTCGCACCAATGTACACAAGCCAGTTGGTGCTTTCTAAATACGAGCATACAAACAAATCTAGGCACTTAGGGCACAAGCACAAATTCATATATGCAGGATTCTTCCATTCAGCACAGGAGTGCTTAACTACATCTGAAAGCTGTTCCCAAACTTCCCAAGTGCCAGACAGAACAGCTCCAGTAAGGCCACTGCCACACACAGTCAGCCCTCCACAGAAAGAAATTTTTAACATCTTGAATGTATATAATGAAAGCACAACAGAACTGGTATGATTTTCATACCAGTGAACAAAGCAGCCAGATACCAGCACAGAACAGGTTTGGAGAGGATGATCCTACCGGAAAACAAGACAGATCTACATAGACAAGCCTCTTTCAAGAAAAGAAATGTCTGAAACACCAGCCCTACCGACTTCATTGCTCATGACCTACTTAGAACCGACCTTTAAGTGCCATTAACCGATTCACTGTTGTATAAGGTAGAGTTACAACTCTACAGTGATGAAAGCTTTTCTTGTATAAAATGACAACTGCAGCACGGTCACAGTACTCCTTATGCAGAAACCCTAAAAATCAAGGAAAACTGGATGAAAAGCTTTACCTATACTATCATTATGTTGTTTCATTCTATTAGAATTATTACAAAATATTACACATTTACCCCAGGTAAGTATTAAATGCTAACATAAAAGGTGATTTGCAGCAAGAAGGCTTCAGGACAATAGGCTTTATCCTAAAAAAGAATAAAAGGAAAATTCTTCCATTGTAGGATTCTTTCTCAGGTAGCCAAGAGGATTGTGACCTCCAACAGCACAGAGAAAGACCAAGGTGGCTGTATGGCCATACTCCCTGGGGAAACATGGCAGATGAAAGTTCTGAGCAACGGAAGAGTTTAACAACTATCACACTGGGAAGCTGATGATTCATACAACAGCTCCTCCTCTGAGAGCCTGTTCCTTGGCATGTCCTCTTGCCTCCAAATCAAACTTGAAGGACAGAGGCTATTAGTCACATAACTGTTAGAGGCACTCAAATGTCAGTGACAGTTTTGCTGCCACTTCTGACTATTTGACCAGAAAAGGTGTTGTCTCAGCATGTTTCAGAAGCCAGCGGTATTGTTAAGAACACCGTACATGGCTCTGCAGCTTACTCAGGAAAGCAGCAATGCAAGCAATGCAGTCCTGCTTCAAAACCAGTATTTCTGTTACAGCCTGACCATGGTTTTCAAGGTGTCTCTGTATGATGGGTTTCAGGCTGTTCCTTAAGATCTAAAATGTACAAGTTTTCACCATATTTTTCACAAAGGTAAAGTCTGTAGCTGAAGTTTATATATGAAGGTAAAGTCTATAGAGCCTTGTGCATCATTCTGGATTTGCATTTGAAGCATGACCCCTAAGCAATACATAGTAGCAGACTATCCATAAAAGCAAAATCCTCTGCCTTTTCCACAAAATGTAAAAGCATACATATTGCCATGTCACATCCTAAATATACTGCCCTCTAAAGGATACTGTGTATCTGTGAAATACATGCATCATCTATACCTCCATACATACATTTCTTTAACAGAAAATCCTAACACAAAAGCAGTGAAAATCAACTATTTGGACGGAATTACATTTAATCTGAAAGGCCCACTCTAATGGATGCTGTCTTCCATTCAAATTCAGGGTGAAAAAGCCAACCCTTAAAAACACAAAACACACAAGCAAACAAAACCAACCCAAAACCTAAACCACTGTTAGAAGACTTAACCTCCTCATTCAGTATGCTAAATTTCCGGCTTGGATGGACAACTGCAAACTGACTGGTCATCAGTTTACTGTGATCGTATCAGCCCGGAGTGAAAAAATTGCAAGTGACTTGTCCTTGGGACAAATTCTGCACACTGTCAGTTCAGTGCCCCCACCCTTTCATTTTTCAGGAAAAGATTTCAGTAGCTGCAGGGCAGGTTACCCTTTCCTCAGGAGGGAATTAGGTCAGACTGAACTCCTAGAATGCTCTGCCTAAGGAAAAGACATCTTGACCCAGTACATTCCCTGAGGCTGCTCATACTCAACATCGGGGTCAGGCACAACTTTCCCAATTTACATTCTATTATGATTTTCTGCTCTTCACAGACAGCCAAATATTAAGGATTGGGTTTTGCCAATTTTATAACACAAAGATGACCATTCCAAGTGGCAGAGAGGCACTAGTTTTTGATGTACAAAGTTAAAAATATTTTTTTTTTTTAAGTCTAGAAGAAATAACTACATTTAACTGGTAATAAGATTCTTAAAGGATCCATTTAGAAATGTTTACAGATTTAGATACTGAATTACAGTCATCCATATTATGAAGAAATCAGGATTTTTAACATAAACCTGCCTGGCAAGCAAGAGGTACTGAAGATTAAGGCCTGATCTGAAGTAATAAGAAAAGACAGCTTGACCTTCTGACAATAAGCAATTCAAATGAAAGGCCATCAAACACAGTCCCTGGACCTCAAAAAAAACTCCGAGTTAAAAATAAAAGCATTAAAACATTATTATACTATTAGAGAAGAAAATCTACCCATTTTCTCTGTTTAAAAAGTAACCAATATAATAAGCTGGAAGTGAAATCAGTAAATAGAGCTGGTGAGAGCTGAAGGACAAACACCCTCAGCTTGTAATGCTTCCAACTATGCTTCCTCTGCCTGTTCCTATGCATTTTATTTGCTCAATTGATTTAACTTTGCGAGGGAATTGTGCTTGGCCCCAGTTTTGTCAAGAGCAGCAAATGTGTACTCTCTCTTCTCTGTAAGGCTATTTATACAGTGTGACAATGCACATCTGCATCTCATATACCCTTCTGTAAGGTCACCAAGTAGAAGTCAATTTAAAATTACTGGAGTTCAAAGGGTGCATGGAAGTAAGGAATTTAAACAGATAAGGAATATATTTTTCAGCTTCAAATACCAATTCTATTTCTAAACCATCCATTAGTAGTCATCTGCTTCCCCCTGCAGTTTTGTGAAGCTATTGCTGTATCATGCATTTAAGGATTTGAATTTCAATGTAAGGTTGTAGTCACTCATATATCCTTTTTCAAATCTTGCTAGAGTTGTCGCTTGGAAACTGTGCTCAATCTGCCCTCTACACTTAAAGGCAGAGTAATAAGCACTGGCTGATCTCTCGCTCACTGTAACACTTTGGTAAAGACAGGTTAGTCTTTCTCCTGCCAAATCACTACCCTTTCCTGAAACTGCAAAGCAGCACTTCCAGAAGCAACAGATCCATCCTTGACAGTTTAATATGTCAGTCTGTGACTACTCCTGAGGGACAGTACATGCCATCCAGTCCTGTTCCAGAGGCAACAGCCTCAGACAGAGAAGTGGAGCTGACCACTTAATTCATCACCGGTACAAGTTGAAAAGATCTCAATATGACAGTATCAGCGTTTTCCAGAGAAATGCAAACTGAATAAAAGGCTTTCCATTCAGCTTATATAATTTTAACCAGATACCAGGACTGAAAGAAAGATGAAGGTAAACTTTATTAAACTGCCATCCAACAAAAGACTTTTATGTTTATTTTAAAAATATAACTCAAACTATAAAGCACACAGGGAGAATATAACTCCAAATTTTATCTAAGTTCTCTTCACCAGCACTTGGAATTAATTACTTCAGCAGATACAAATATACTTCTCAAGCTTTGGTTAACTCAGAAAATATACCAGGATGTTTTGTTCCATTTTGTAAACTATAGGACAGGGCAGTTTTACCCTAGCAATCCATCTTTTTCTTCAATTTGACCAAATAGCACATTTAGTATTGGTGCTGTACTGTATGCACAATTCAGGTTATTCAAGTAGGTAATTTGAATAAGGGGATCACCTTTTATTCTATTTCAGTGCATTGTGACACCTTCAAAACCCAACTGAATTCCAAGTTTTATTGCTATACCAAATTATTTTGAATGCTGATGAGAATTAACAAAAGATATGTTCCTTATAACATAAATTACTGAAAAAATACCAGTGAGTTTCACTGCTGCTCAGTCAGTTGGGTTACCTCATGTATTAATAATCTGGGTTTTTTTCCAGTCCAACTGCGTAATTCTTCCTGGAAAGAATTCTGAGACCATCTTCAAGTCTGAGGACTGCTCCAAAATATGATTAACTTCACTGTATCCCATCTTCCATTTTGTACCTTAGCTTTTAGTCTATAAATACTACAGAAAAAACAGCAACTTTGCCAAAGACACCATTACTATATTATACTGGATACATGGAACTAGGAAACACCAAATGCTGAAATGAATGACTGTACCTGAGAAGCCTTTCCAGAAGAAATTCCAGATCAGCTCCGGAAAAACAAATTCAATGAAGAAGCTGTAATTTATGGAAGAACAATAGCATCAACCTGAAGCCTGGCAAAGAAAGAGTGAGGAAGGAAGCAGTTTTGAGGAAATTTCTTGATTAAGACAATGCTTTCTAACACATCCTGGAACTTCTGGAGAAAAAAAGGGCGAGGGAATCTCAGGTATAGCTCAAAAATTCTATTTCTCAAAGATAAGTTTCACTTAATTCTCACGGAGTAGCCAAAAATATACTAATCAAGAATCTACCAGAGCTATGCTCCTTGTCTTGCTGACACATTTCCTAGAGTTAAAATAGAAGTTGAGCATGATTACAACCAGCTGTAGCTCAAATGCACACGCAACAGCCCAAAGGGAACTGCTTTTGAGGAATACCAGATATTTATTCCAGCGTCTTACAGCAGCTAGAAGAGAGTGTTTTATAGCCAAAATAAGAGCTCAGTAGGCCACATGCTTAAATCTTTGACAGTCAAGGCCCAAAGAACAAGACAACATCTGCCACGATGGAATAGCATGAGGGATTCAGAATTTTGCTGCTGGATAAACTCGTAATTAATGGGTGTCCCTCCAGAAGAGGACAAGGTCAGACTGAAACAATTACCACGTAGCAGCTGTTGGGTGTCCTCTGATTAATTCTGTAGACTAGACCAACGTCAAAGCCATCACTGTCAATGACAACTAACCAGAAAAATCTGTCTGTAATGCATCAAAAGCAATTTACTGCTCAGTGCCTCTGCTGAGGCAGCAACCAGCATGCTTTTGAAACAACAAAATCTTAAAAGTGAATTTTATTTCAGGCTGCTTATTTCTTAAAAAGCTCAGAGTTGCCAGTCCAGGCGAGTAACCAGGCCCTATGCTACATCTGGTTTTAAGAATACATCTTGCAGGTTTCTGTCTTAATATTGCTTCAAGTTCTTATTTTGTTTCATTGTGCAGAGAAGACTTCTTATGGTATCAGTACTGTTTCCCTGGAAGTAATTCCTATTGCTTAAAATTAGAAATTTCACTTATAGGGCTTTTTAAATATAATTGACAGAAAATATACAGCTGCTTCCTCCCTCTCTTTGATCTGTGGAGCAGCTTCTGCATGGGTGAGAATTCTACTCAGAGCTGCTACCGTGAAAGCTTGTGCATGGGATATGCACAAATACACAGGGCAAGGACTAGAATCAGCCTTTGCATCTCCAGATTAAATGAAACACTTACTTTTCTACATGATTCAAAACAACCCAAGCTGCTAAAATGTAACAGTGGGCTTAGTTTAAACATAAAACAAACCACAAACTATTAAGGCGTAGCTCCATAAATTTGATCCAAGCAGGGCTAAAATCCAGCTTTCCTTATGACTTCAGTACATAGCTTACGGTTGATGCTGCAACCATAGTACATAGGAAGTTTTTCTTATTTAGGCAAGTAATGTAATTGATGAAAATCCATCTCCCCTTGTATGCCATCATGAGCCTGCCATTTGATGCCTGCTTTTACCAGCGGTGCCCTTGATCTAAAAATACAGCATTATTTTTCATCTGAATCATTCCCTGTAAGTGGTTCACTGCACATTCACAGAGGTGTGCTAGCACAATGAAAGAGGCAGCAGGGGGCTGAGAATAACTGATCAAGGACTGCCTAAGCAGCAAATACAGCACTGCTGCTGAGTGTCTGGTCACAACCTAAACAGTCAAACAAACAAGTTTGGAATATTTCTGCCTCATTTTCTCCAGCTGAGAACAAAAAAAAACCCCAACTAACCAAACAAAAAAGAAAAATCATGTTGCCTTTCTGAAAAATGACCTTTTTAGTAACTGGAAGGAGGTTGAAAATGTAACTGCAGTACTTATTCTTAAAAGGTGCATCATTTAACATTCTTTTCATAATCAAAATATAGAAAATATTTCACTTTCGAAAATAAGATTTGTAGACATCAATTTCATATACTATGAGGAAAGCTAGAGAGGCAATTCAGGAGTAACCCTGAATAATGGTATTACTACCAGATAATGTTAGGTGATGCAGGGTAAGAACATGAAAATGGGCTACTTAGATAGAACTGTTGTAAGCTTGTAAATCCTCTCTAGTTTCTGGATTTCTCAAGCTTTTCTTGTAAGGGATACCAACAATATTTTGTTAAGAAAAAAATAGCTGTATCTTAAAGACCATTTCTATAACCCACTCTGAAAGCTCTCAGTGGAACATAAACAAAGTTCACAATATAAGTATTCCCAGTCTAATAGTCATGGTGATACTAAGAGATGGAATCCCTCCATTTCATTAGGTATAATCATAAATCAAGCTGAAGGGCACAATTGCTCAATACCACTGGAAATAAACCTACAGAAAGATGAGAACTGCAGCTGTCTCAATACTTTCTCTTAGGAAATCTTTCCAGCTTTATAGAGTTATTATTTTGTACTCTCATAGCACCTTTCAAAGAAGTTCCACAAAGCTGATTGCAAGTATTGAACAGTCATAACTCTTCTGCTCATTTTACAGAAGACAAAAATTGATGTGAGAAATTAAATGATTACCTAACAATGTAACAGAAACAAGAGCAACATGAAAACTAAGACACTCAATTTCCAGTCCTTCTGCTCTTCCTAAGGTTTAATTCTATGACATAATTTCCTCCCAGTTTTTAGCATTTTGTCTGTAAAATTCTCAAGCTGCCTTCAAGTTATAGGCTGCTGTAGAAGCCCTATCATGACTCATGATGACAATGCTCCTTGCTGTACAAGCAATAAACACAAGTAGAAAAACAGGGCTGTTTAGTTTAAACTGGAAAAGATGCAAGAGCAATGCAATGTTTTTTCTCTGTAGTGAGCAGGTCAAGGAAAAGCAATTACTGCCCTGTGTTCAGGAGTGAAGAGAATGCATTTGAAGAGTTCCCAGTTTTGGTGAACCCCCATACAAAGACATCAACTTCCAGGAGTCCCTGAGGGCCCCCAGGATGGTCAGCACACTGGAGACCATGGCCTACGCAAACAGCCTGAGAGAACTGAGTTTGTTCGGCCTTAAGAAAAGATGGCTCAGGGAGACTTCATTACTAGAGAAAATTAAGACAGACTCTTCCTGTGGGCATGCATAAAAAGAAGGGACAGTGGTTACAGGTCGCAACAAAGCAATTCAAATTAAATAAAAGGAAAAAATGTTTCTACCACAAGGGTAGTTAAACACTAGAACAGGGGCCCAGGGAGGCTGTGCAGCCCCTAGGCTCTGAGATGCCAGTGTGGCTCTGCGCTGGTTGATGTATTTGATCTTTGTGCAGAGCATTGGACTAGATGACCTCCAGAGGCTCTTCTGGGACAAAAGATGCACCAATAACCTCTCCCTCCTTCCTCACATATTTATTCCTCACATTATTAATTACTAGATCTCAAAGTATTACAACTGGCCAGCACCCTCATGCCCATTTTACAGATATCAAAATTGAAAAGAGAGAGAGAGATATGAAGTGATTTCCACTAGGTCAAGCAGCAGACAAGTGTTACATTTAGACTCATTCCTACTTCAAGGAGATTATATTCCATGTTCCTCTCACCCACTAGTCATATACTGCTTTTCTATCTCAGGGAACTTCTATATTAACATGTACATCTGTACAACAGATTAAAAGCCACCTTTTTGTCTTCACTGATGTATTTTGCTCAGAAATTCCATCCTGCCAGTAAGGGAACTATTTGAGCCACCACTTCATTAAATTTCTCTATACTGATTTTAGCAAGTAAGTTTGGTTACCTGTGACATCTTAGCTCTGCATATTTCTGCCCCTCACTCCCTATTTACAGAAGCTGACAGTAAGACCATGGCATAGTTGAGTCACTACCAAGCCCTTCCCTGTTTCCAACTTTTTTGGGTAAGGTACAGGCAGCATTTATTTACTTATACAACACAGTCAGGGCTAGCTAACAGTTAAGAAAGCGTGGTCCAGCTTTACTAAGTCAACTGAATTAGCAAAGATCAGCCTGTCTCCACAGAAGAGTAATAAGCCCCTATAAATTAATTCATAATATTTTAAGCACTTAAAAAAAAATATTATATGACCCTTTGCTCCTTCTTTTTCATCAAATGCCTTATTTTAGTAGTACTCATCCATTACAGTAATAGTTTTTTTACTGTTATTGGTGATTTGGGGGTTCCCAGAATAAAAACTACAGAGCTACACAATACATGATCTTCCTCTATGAAGTAATGCCTTCCTGAGATGCTGCCTACCTTCTCGTCAGCTACCATTTCCTTACTTCATTCTCTCTTTCCCTCATCATAATCAGTTATTCACTGTTACCTATGATGCAAATTGTGCAGCTTGCCTTTCAATAAGGACTTTATTTCCTTTAGTAAAGTAAGATCCAATTAATGGCAACAGACTATTTATTAAAGTTTGCTGAGGTCTTCCCTCCATATAATTCACAATACATCAGAATTCCATCTTTTTCCCAGATGCCAACGACTACAGTAGTACTTTCTGTCACTATTTCAATTTTCAGTAAAAGTAACTGCTTATTTGGATAATTCAATCTGATTTTAAGAGGCTAGATCAGTTCTTTGAAACATGATCTGTTTCTGAAGCTAGTTAACTTGTCAAAAATAGTGTTAAAAAAAAATTACATGAGTTGTATGTTGGGACACAGTTCAGAGTCTTTACTCCCCCACTACCTGCAAACTAAAGTTGAAAAAAATTAGGGGGAAAAAAAATTCCACAAATGAGCAGCAACCCCTGACCTATTTGGTATGAGAACATAGCTATCAGCAGAAATACACCCCATCACTCAAGCAAACAGTCTAATGCTGGAAGTGATTTAACAAGTTTTGTCCAAGCTAGGGAAAAAAAAAAAAGTACCCTTTTTTTCTATCTGCTTGATGACCATAATATTTTAGAACCTTGAAACTATCTGCTGTCAAGTGACAGCGCTGACTGAGGGACAAAAAAACTGATTCACACAGACTTACAGGGGAGTAAACACCATTGCAGAGGCTATTGGACTTCTTCCAAGGACTTATGATTCCTCACAACATTATCCAGTTTGTTACCCAAATATTTTGACAATGTAACACTGGAGGTAAACAAAACATTTCATGCCTTGTGTTCGAATAAAGCTTAAGTAGTCTATAGGGATACTTTCAGAGTTAATCCAAATTAGTCGTATTAAATGAGCTGGCCTTTCAGATATGAAACTTACCCCAAAACCTGCTCCGAGTTTTGAAAAAACACCTTGCAGCTAAAACAATGAACTGGAAACAATGCATGCACACAAACTAAAGGATATGGAACAGGGGGATTTTTGTTTCTTATAATCCCTTTTGAGTCACAGTACCTTGACACACTGCTGAAAGTAGACAAAAAACTGCAATGGAATGGGATGATTAAGAACAGCAAGGAAAGTAAACAAAATGTTTGCTACCTAAAGAAGAAATTAAGAACAGCAAAACCAGACATAAGAGAGTTTTAAAGGTCCACATTCTTGCCAGTCACAGACCATTCAGAAACGTGACACTGAAAATATCTTTTTACATTCAACATGGGAACTTTAGATTACCTGTTTTTCTTCATCTGGCATATCTTTTTCTAGTTCTAGTAAGTATTCTTCATCTAGTTCTGTCTGCTTCCTTGAGCTAGTCTCATCATTCTGTAAATTCCCTTCATCATCCAGCACATGTTCTTTTGCATCAAAGGAGTCATGACAGTCATGGAAACACTCCTCTGCTGTTGTGAGATCTTTGTCTGAAGACGCTGTGCATCCACTTTCAATATTCTGGGGATCCTGTGCATCTCTGGGGCCAGTCTCTGAACTCCTCTGATCAGAAAGCTTTAGGTGATCAAGTAATTCTTCAGGTGAACTTGCATCCTTAAACTCTTCCATTTTGGACTCTTTGAAGGGGATAGGATTTTAGAAATGGGAAAGAAAAAACCCTTAATAAATACAGTAGAAATGCACTGTCAGCAAATGAATCTCTGAAGTACTTAAAAGTACTCTTGACATCCCCTGAGAGAAGCTTATTACCCCTCAGGGAGGGGAGCAACCTGTACATGCTTCTTCCACACAGCGACATGGGGCCAGCATGCTACACCCCTAAGTTAACTGACATGCTCAGAGTCCGGGGACCGGCTCGGAACTGCGCTATACTACGTACTTTCCACTGCACGAGGGCTGAGGTCGCACACACGCGCGTACCCACGGGCCTCAGCATGCCCTCGCCCGGCCCGGCCCCCGCGGACGCCACGGAGCGAGCCACGGAGCGAGCCACGGAGCCGTCCCCGCTCTCCCCTTCAGCCCCATC